>CM067497.1:6409922-6424382 GCA_034552555.1 Semaprochilodus insignis
GTATAGTATAGTGTATAGTATATGCAGTGTATAGTATAGTGTATAGTATATGCAGTGTATAATATAGTGTATAGTGTACAGTGTATAGTATAGTGTATAGTATATGCAGTGTATAGTATAGGTAACAAAATAGTGATTTGGGATTCGGACACATCCATACTCGACAAATAGTGAAATACGGATATCCATTTTGGAGTAAGTATTTTTTGAGCTAACGTTATAATAAGGGAGACAGCTAGCTATATTTGTAATACATCACTATTAATATGGATTTAAAGCATATTTTAGACTTCCAAACACTAAACAAAACCATAACTTGGACTGATTGTAGGATGTAGGTAAATGCATAATTGACTACGAATTACCAGGAATCGCATTTCTCTCTTTAGGTTGATCTGTTTCAGATTACACGCTGATAACTTCCTGGAACTATCTGAAGTCTACGTGAATCATGTGACCATGAAGCATTTTGAACTTCCATTGACCAGACTCTGTCTCTACATGGCTCTGTCTAGAATGGGCCATTTCACACCAGACCAGAATCTCTGAATGAGTTAATTAACCACTAAATAACTGAATCATGTAGGAATTGAGAAATTGGTGGAATCCACTGTTCAATAAGGTTGTTAGCCACAACGAGAAGAACTAGAAAAGTGCACTTCCTGAAGGAAATGTGGAATGGTTGCGGAGCTTAAACGGTTCCCACTTCCAGCAAGGCTGTTGCTAGGCTGTGGTTGCTATGGGAGGAACGAGGGATGAATAAATGACACATAGAGGAGTGTGGGTCAGTATGGCTGTGGATTAGAGTTTGGGGATCTGCCCTGAGTGAGTACATGCAGTTTGGTGGCTGTAGGTTAAAGTTGGGGTTTGGGTAGGGCCAGAAATTAATTGGACTCTCTTGGAGAAACCGCGGGATGGAAAACAGAGACGTGTGCAGGTCAGACCAACATTGAATTCATGCTTGGGGGTCTGCCCTGAAATAGTATATGTGAAACAGTGTCTGTCGGTCGAGCAGAGGTACAGTAGATAGGCGTGTACTTTTTACACTCCATTCATTAATGGAAATTTTTATTTATTTTTTTTTTTTTGGCTGCAGAGACACTAAGGCTCGGGGCTTCACATAAGAGAAAGCATCTGTACTCCCGCACTGCTGTTGGTAGGACAGTAATATTGATGTAATATTCATGATTCATGAATGTTATTACTGTGTACTCGTCTCATTGCTTACAGATGATGCCCCCATCAAGTAAACACCTTGCAAAAGCTTCAGTGTAGAGTTGTTCTTGGATTAAATGTCATGTCACTGGAGATCAGTGACGTCACACAGATACCAGGCCCCCCCGGGACCAGGGATGGAAACCACTGATGTGTAGAGCATAATTCAAACTTCGTAGCCCATTGGCGTAAAGCCCAGAGCTATAGTAGATAGGCTTGTACTTTTTACACCCCATTCATTCTCAAAGGGGAAAAAAACTGTAAGTCGGATCAGAAAGCTGAATACAAGCACACCATTCCCGATCAAACCGAACATTTCAGAGATGGAACAATGTCATGACCTCAAAAACTGCGGGACTAGTTACTTGTTATAAGTGGATACAAATCTCTTGACTAAGAAGAAGAAGTATAACTGTATAACAGTGTACTTACTGCACATTGCGAAGCACTGCACAACATGAAATACAGTAGAATAAGTTCAACAAAGTTCAGTCAGTGATTCAATGCAATAAATAATTCATCCAGCATGAAAACTGACCCATTTCTTTACAGTGGTGATGATAGGAACCTGGGGTCCCCATGTCTACAATGCAAATACAGTCTTTATTTGATATCTCAAAACACCAGTGAACCAAAACATCTTCTGAGTTTTATGTAACTGATATGATCATATATATATATAAAGGGCGAAAACCTACTTGAAATCTAATGCCAATAGAACCAGACTTTTACCAAGCAATTCTGGGCCATTAGCTGTTTAAATATGTAGACATAATTAGCTGAACTTTAATATGCACATTAATATAAGCAGGGCTAGTGATCTACTGTGTTTAATAACGTCATTGTTCTGCAACCATATGGTCTGACCACAAGAGGGAGCACTTTACCACAAAGTGGACTGCATCTCTCATGAACTGATCGGCTTGTTCCTCTGTGTGTCCTGACCATCAAACTGGCTGCAGAGACACTAAGGCTCAGGGCTTCACCTAACAGAAAGCATCTGTACTCCCGCACTGCTGTTGGTAGGACAGTGATATTGATGTAATATTCATGATTCATGAATGTTATTACTGTGTACTCGTCTCATTGCTTGCAGATGATGCCCCCATCAAGTAAACACCTTGCAAAAGCTTCAGTGTAGAGTTGTTCTTAGATTAGATGTCATGTCACTGGAGATCAGTGACGTCACACAGATACCAGGCTCCCGCCGGGACCAGGGATGGAAACCACTGATGTGTAGAGCATAACTCAAACTTTGTAGCCCAGTGGCATAAAACTGCATCGTTCAGTGTGTCCCACAACACACCTACATCACACAAGTGGCCACTTGTGGCACAGTGGGGGAGGGCAAGGATGCAGGAAGACAAACAGAGCTGACAATAAATAAAAACACAAAATAAACTCAGAGTAATTATTATAGAGGCCAAGAAACAGCAGCACTTGTGCATTTGTCTTTTCTCGCCTCGACTATTGCAGTGCATTACTTACTGGACTTCCTGGAACTACGGTAAATGAACTCCAACTGGTGCAAAATACAGCAGCAAGAAAACTGACTAGAAAATACGATCCTATCAGTCCAGTTTCAGCATCACTGCACTGGCTGCCTGTTTCCTTTAGAACTGAATATAAAATTTTACTACTGGTTTTTAATGACCCTGTGAAGGTCTAGCACCTCCATACATCTCTGAATGCCTGATTTAAATATTTTGTCTTAAGATCATCCACTGGTAGAGTTCCCTAGGTCCCTCATATGAAACCCATAAAGCGAGAGAAGCAGCTTTTTGTGTTTATGCGCTAGAGCTTTGGAACACACTACCAATGGACGTTCATATTTACAGTGTTTACTTTAGCATACAATTAGCTGCTATTGTTAGCTTTTTATTGTTGCTGTTTATTTGTGTAATTATTTCTGGTCTTAATTTTAACCTATATTTTATCTATTATCTCTTCTTTTGTGTATTATGTTTTAGCTGCTTGTTTTTATGTAAATACAGCACTTTGAGTCGCACTTTAAATGTATGAAAGGTGCTATATAAACAAAGCTTATTATTATTATTATTATTATTAATGTAGGATGTACCACGGAATCAAACACCCTCGCTAACAATGAACCGTTGGTCATCCGACTTCCATTATTTATTTCAATTCTACTCAGGCTACAAAGGGCATCAGGACTTTGCGTTCGTTCTGCTTCTGTTGTTTTGCCGTAGTATGTGGGATGTCATGTTTGACAGTGATATCAAACCTGTAGTGTAGAAGCTTTTGGGTGTTCTGTCTCCTCATGATACTCGACATGAACAGAGGTTATATATCGCTTCTGTAATGCCTGTCGTAGAAACCACGAAATAGCCCCACACGGCCAACAGGGTTTATTCTGCAGTTGATCTGCTGCTCCTCAGACTGTTTGAACGCATCTGTGAGTGAAAAAAACACAGTGTCTTTCATCATCATCTCTTTGTCGTTATCATTCCAAAGATTTATTAAGTTTACAGCCTTTCAACATTTTTGGCTGGACTGACAGGCAGCGTGGATGTTGCAAAGCTAACATTCGTCACATCAAGCTGTGGCCTTGTAGGCAACCATTGCTTGGAACCATTGCTATACTCATACTGTCGCTGTCTTAATTTAAACTATAGTGGTAAATAAATCGGATGGTTTGTGTTAGTCGGCAGAAGCCGACTGTTAGCTGAACAATGTTAACTTTCTAACCCAGAAAACACAGTTACGTTGTGACATCTTATTGTTTTGGTTCTCACAGCTTTGTCACAAGATCGAAATGCAATACCTCAGAAAGTTGTGACAACGTTATCTGACAACATTATAACAATGTGGTGGCAACATTGTCAGTGCGTTGTCACAACCTTCTAGAATCCTTCGGAAGCTTCATTATGTTCTGCATGGAGCTCCATGGAATTTTGCAAACACATAGTCATAATACCGTACAGTATTACGGTTGTGACAAAGTTGTGAGAACATTGTTGAGACAATGTAAACCACACCATCTTTTGACACCATTGTAGCAGCATTGTAAGAAGGTAGACAGCATTGTGGTAGTGTTGTGTGTTTGCTGGAAAGTCCTCATTTCCAGCCAACATCAGGCCAACATAGACCTGGCAACCAACATATTGTTAGCTTAGTGCGATTTACTTACGTTATACCAATGTGAGCGATGCCATTGAGCCAACTTGTCACTAGCTAAGTCGTTTCCCCCTTGTACTGCATTATAAGTCAACTGAGTGGGACAGTATCCAAAAATGGACAGGGGGCAAGAATTCAATAAGTTTTTGAACATGACCCAACCAACTTTGACTCACCACTTGGAAGTGTGTTACAGTACAAGGAAAGGACAGTAAGGAGAGTCAAAACACACCCGAGCTCAACTAGCTTAGCATTCGGGGCTGTATTCGAAATTGCACACTACTATACTGCACACTGCGTACTACAGTAGTATGTACCACTGTACCCTGTGTGTAGTATGCAGTACAGTAACCTACCTAAGTTTTGACCTACAGTGTGGCATACTAATACAGTCACATGACCAGTTACCTCACATTTACCCCAGAGCTGTTATTACTGTATCCACTGTTTAGAGCTAGCTGCTGCTAACGCTGCTCAGTTCACCTGAAATACGTTTAGCCTAGCTTTTAGCTACCCTTGGCAATTTCACTCTAAAACTGAACCTCTGCGGTGCATGGTGGGATACAGTACACCATGAAGATAGCTCTCTCCTGTATGCTGTAAACTCTGACTGGAGTAGTACACTATCCGGGTATCTTCAGTGCACTACAGATTTACAGTTTGGTCACATACTACATACTACTTACTACTTTTAGGCAGATTTAGTACACGAGTAGTATGTAGTAGGCCATTTCACATACAGCCAAGGACTGGAGTCATGCAGTATAGATGGAGCCGTTTGCTACATGAATCCCAGATTGTACATAGCAAATTGAATACCATAGTTTTGGAACCAGAGAAAAGGAGTCACTGATTCCTGGGCAGGTTCTGCTGCTGAAATTGTGTTCACTTGGTCCCTCATTCCTTCAAGGGCTTATCTAATAAACTTCATTTATGCCAATAAAGTATTGGAACGACTCTTAAGATGGCATCTGGGATTTAATATGCTGAAGGCATATTAAAATGAGTACTGAAAGTGGGAGAGATTCTGAGGATGCATGTTTCACATTCTGATTCTACTTAATTTTGATGCTAATAAATGTGCCTGCTACGTACCACATGTTCCACCTAGTATTAGGAGTTAGCATACAGTGGGAGAAATGTGCAAAGCAGTTTCAAGAATAAGGCTGTACTGTATACTACTAGATTATACTCATATACTCATAGACCTCCAACTATTGCTCTGTGGCTTCACTGACTTGCTGTCTTGTGTGTTGTTCTCTCCTGCGGGCTCCTCCAGAGCAGTTAGTGTTGACCCCTCTTAGCCAGGAGTCACCCTGCCGGCAGGACCAGCCCATGAGCTCCAACATGTGCTCCCGCCTGGCAGACAGGTTTGAGAAAAGTGAGTCCCCCCAACTGCACCCCTCTGCCCCGATGCAGGCTGCTGCCCGGACCCCCACCCTCTACTTCTCCCTGCTGCTTGGAGCTCTTAGGTGCATGAAGCTGTTACCCTTTACTAATTTACTCTTTTGCATCTCTTGCCTACAGCAACACACTGCATGGGGAGGCTAAACTGATCATTTGGCCAAAAATCAAATGTATACAGTTTTTCTGAATTGTAGTTGAACTGTAGCTATGAGGCTAACAAAGCTAATAAGAAATGGCCCAGTTTAGCACTGTGCTAATACATGCTAAATCATCACATTCACGTCTCAAGCTTCTTTGAGACGTTGAGTAATCTCAAATAGACTTATACAGTGTCAAACCCTTAATTAAGGACAAATAACATTTTGGTAATTAAATCAATTTTCATTTTCTGATGGTTTATGTTGGCTGGCACAAGCCAACTTTTAGCTGAACTATGCTGATTTTCTGAGCCCTCATTTCCAGCCAGCGTAGCCACACCAGCCAACTTCAGGCCAGCACAGCCACACCAACCAAAGTTAGGCCAATGTAGCCACATCAGCCAATGTCAGGCCACATAGCCACACCAGCCAACTTCAGGCCAGTGTAGCCACACCCTTCAAAGTTAGGCCAATGTAGCCACACCAGTCATCATCATGCCAATGTAGCCACACCTGTCAACCTAAGTCCAACATAGCCACACCAGCCGACATCATGCCGACTTAGCCACACAAGCCAATGTTAGGTCAATGTCTGGCCAACATAGCCACACCACCCATTGTCACCTTAGCCACACCACCCATTGTCACCTTAGTCACACTACCCATTGTCAGAGCTACACCAGTCAATATCAGGTCAATGTAAGCCCATTGGCCAAAATGACAATGGTCCAACATGTTTAACCAATATTATGCCAAAGTAACATGGTGCCATACGGTATCAGACACCACATTAGCAGGTCTATTTGATGTTATTTAACATCTTGACATAAACATGACACAGTTTAAGGGCATGTGCATGATAATTAAGGTATGGAGCTTGCACAGTGCTATCCTGGTAGCTGTTAGCTTCCATTACTTCCCAGTAGCTGAAACTAAAGATGTAAACTTCAGATACCTAACATGTTTTGGCTGATTATCTGAGTTTGGGGGTAAAGGGGGAAACTGTGTAAATTTGATCTTTGGTCAAGCTATCGCTTCAACTGAAACCTCAACTAACTTACACACAGGGCTACTTGGTCTATTGACATATTCTAACTGCCCCAGACATTTTGTGCCATTACATGTGTAGACCTGCACACATAAACAGCATGCATGATGGGGCCAGCGCCAAAATGCATGCAGCCATTACAAAACAACAAGCTTTTTTTCATTTCTATGTCTCTGTGTGTGTTAGAAATAGAGGCTCTAGCTGGCGAGGGTTGCATGACTGTTAGGGGTGTAGATCTCTGATCTCACGATGATTTGATTTATGGAGTACGAGTCTTCAGAGAACGAGTCTGTGCATCATGAATTCATAATGTGGTTTTATGTAATACAGGCAATAAGAACAATCCACAGCAACAGCTTTTTATGTTTGGACAATAGCTTTAGAGTTTTATTTTAATTAAAAAATGAATGTCTACTTTATGGACCCAATCAAAATGTATTGTATCGTTGGCAGTGAATAAGACATATGGGAGGCCATGATGCTACCACAGGAAATGGTTTTTAAGGACACACAGGGTAGAAACGGCACATACAGAGTCATAAAACCCTTAGTCATAAACCTGACGGTGGGTGTAACCCTTAGTCTTTCACCCTGATGGTGACCGACCTCCAACACAAAACACCCATACAATAGCCCCACGTCCCAACACAGATTAACACAAATAACACATGTCTAACAGACAACAACACTCATGGACCCTTTGTTGGAGAGTGCGTGCCTACGATGAGCCTTTGTGTGTGGCCGTCTGCATTGGCACACCTTGGAAGTCTCTTTCAGAGCAAACACTAGTCAGTAGTGGGTCGCTACAGGATGTAAACATCCAGGTGGATAACTCACATCCAGTCAGCGGTGGAAGCAGCACATTTTAGTAGCGGCAAATACAAACATTAGACACTAGCTAAAATTAGTGCTAAATGCTAAAGCTTGCATTGTTAAAGGCTGCTAATGTCAAGTGTACCAAAGTACACAATATTGCCAAAAGTATTAACTCACCCATCCAAATCGTTGAATTCAGGTGTTTCAATCACCTCCATGGCCACAGGTGTATAAAACCAAGCACCTATTTCACATTTCACATTCGTGAAAGAATGGGTCGCTTTCAGGAGCTCAGTGAGTTCCAGCGTGGTACTGTGATAAGATGCCACCTGTGCACCAAGTGAAATTTCCTCCCTACTAAATATTCCACAGTCGACTGTCAGTGGTATTATAACAAAGTGGAAGTGATTGGCAACGACAGCAACAACGACAGCCATGAAGTGGTAGGCCACGTAAAATGACAGAGCGGGGTCAACGGACGCTGAGGCGCCTAGTGCACAGAGGTCGCCAACCTTCTGCAAAGTCAATCACTACAGACCTCCAAACTTCATGTGGCCTTCAGATTAGCTCAAGAACAGTGCATAGAGAGCTTCATGGAATGGGTTTCCATGGCTGAGCAGCTGCATCCAAGCCTTACATCACCAAGCGCAATGCAAACCATCGAATGCAGTGATGTAAAGGATGCCACCACTGGACTCTAGAGCTGCAAAGGGTGGGCCCACATCATATTCAACCCTACGGATTAAGAATGGGATGTCGCTCAAGTTCATATGTGTGTGAAGGTAGACGAGCAGATAATTTTGAAAATATAGTGTACGTAATGGATTAGGTTTAAGTTTTTCCTGTTTGTAGAACTCTGAAGGTCCGGATAGCTTGCTAGCCTAGCCTCTCATTTATTCTTGGTAATAAACGCAATGGAGAGCGTGCCAGCTAGCTAGCAGTCCGGAGCAGTGGGAAACCCATTCGGATTGCACTTTAAACCAGTTATTGCCTCAAATCATACATTTAAGAACAGAGTCTGAAAGATTCTGGCATGCAGAGCTACATTTACCATACATTTTTGCACTAGACAAGGTTTACAATTTTAAACCTTTAGAAACCTTTAGAAAGCTAAAGGTCTTTTTTCCCTCTCACACTGCCGGATCATCCAGGCTGTTGTTCGTTCCCAATCAAGCTCCCAACCTGGAAAATTCATGGAGAAAATTTGCTGGAAGGGCCAAACTGGAGTTAAATATGTAGGCCCAGTGTAGGCCCAGCCTTATTGGTACAGCATGTTGTTCATGCCCGAGCACAGAAAGCGAAACCAGTCTAGTGCGTGGATGGCTGCAGTGTCACCCTCCACACTCCTCCAACCACAACTCAGTACTACTTGTGATGAACTAGCTTGCCCATATTTGTTGCCCATATTTGTTTTGTGCTTTCACAAAAGTGTCATAACTTCAACCCTAATCTCAGAAACCCCTCAAAATCCGTTGCAGCACTGCCTTCTGTATCCGCCTGGAAATCAGTTTGTGGCATCACACTGATTTGAAACCTGTTGAGATCTATTAGCATTGATTATCACCGATTCTAAAGTTTTAGAAGTCATGCAGAAGAATCTCCACCTTGATGTATATTTACACCCCCCATGGAAGTGTCTGGTGGGTGGTGCACAGGGTCCCTTGTGGCTGGCTTTCTGGGGCCTGCTGGTGTGCAGCTGCAGGATTAGAACGGGTCAGGATTAGATGCAGGTGAAGTTGCCGAGCTGACAGGGTGAGGATTACTTGGTCCTTGCTCACTCTGCGTGCACGCCTAAGAGGCTTTCGCTCCTCACTCGCCCTCTCCATCTACACGGCGACCCGGCCCAGGACACCCCGGGGTCCGCACAGCAACGGAGACCTGCCGGTCAGTTTGGAAGTGGAAGGATCATGGCACGGAAAGGACGGAGGGCCCGGGCTAGACGGCAATCCGTAGGTAACTGCTTCCTGAGCATAGAGCAACCGCCTGCTGAGGGGAATTACGGTCAGGGAATGGGATGGATCAGCAGGACATGAACCTGCAGGCTGACCCTCAAAAATATGGGGACACATAGCTTTGCTAATCACTTTTAGCGAATGAGCTTGATTCTTTTGGGCTTTTGTATGTGAGTAGGAGAGTGAGTTAATATACGAGTATGAGAGTGAGTTATTAGCATGTTAATATGAGTTAGTAGTAGTTACTAGCTTTAAACGGGGTACCAGTCACACAGTACCAGTCAAAAGTTTGGGGCGCACCCACCTAAATGGATGTGTTTGGTTATCTTTAAGACTCTACAGGCTTACACTTAACAGTTCCAACTGATGAGATGCCTGAAACAATTCATATCCTAATATACCACATATACTCTTGATGGATCACGGTATTATATTTCTCCATATTTCCACCTCTAATATGTATTTAGTTGTGCAAAAAAAAGGATTTATTTTTTTGCACAGTTTAAAAGCTCTAGATACTCTTTCAGTTTAGTGAATATACATGATTCACGATGGACAGACCAATAAAACTGGTCCAGAACTGCTTAGCAAACAATCTTGTTAAGAAACAATCAGGTTAAGAAAGCTGTTTTATCCTCCTGTAAAGTTCCATGTTGGAGTTTTTTTAAGGTGGACTATATATATATATATATATATATATATATATATATATATATATATATTGTCTTCACCTTTATTCTAAACTAAAACATTAAGATAAACATAAGGAGAATTTTCTTCCTTGAGTAGCTGTGTCTAAACTTTTGACTGGTACTGTATCTGATTGGTCATTGCTTAGTTCATTTGCTCAGTTCATTCCTCAGTTTCTCCAGAGAGAGTGAGCCGGGTGTGGCACGGCGGTTAAATGTGTGTGTTGTCATTTGGTCACATTTTTAACATGTCATGTTGGAGGACATCACTATAACATCATGTATAGAGGACTGACACAGCTCAGCAACACCAGCTTGAAACACCTGCCTGCGTCACTGAGTGATGCAAACTGTACCCAAAGTTTTATGCTAAAAAAGCTTTGGACATTTAGGAATGTGCACAGGTACTCCAGTACTTGGTTAACCGTTTGAGGTGCCACTCTGAAGTCACTACTTCAGGATTCCTTTGCTGTGGTTGCCAAGCCGGATTTATTAAGGACATGACTTTGATCCACCATCTGTAGAAAATGCGTAATGAGTCCTCATCACCGTCCAACGTGGAACTGGTTATCTCTGCGCATGGTCATTAGCTCAACTCCATTACTCAACCGTCACGAAAACCTACCAATTTCCCTCAGCAGTAATAAGACAGTACCAGTGTTGCCACATTACCTACATTAGGCCCACATTACCTCCAGTCCAAGTCTTTTTGTTTTGGCAGCTGTGTTTGTCGTTCTCTGTGGTTAACTGGCTATCTGTTCATACACTCTTATGCATACTCCAGTATCACAAATTTGTCGGAATGCACATACCTAGTCAAGATACCAAAATTCCCATTCTGATACTGATACTGCAGTGGGGCAAAAAGCTAAAGCTGCACACCTAAGAATTTTCGGACCCAATGTTTTTACAGCTACAGAACTGTTCAAATACAGGCGGAATCCCAGCTAGAAATGATTTGTACTGAAGGATATGCAGTGCAATGTTCCATTAATGTTTTCAGTGGGAATTTTTCTTTTGGTTCCCCGAATGTTCTTTCTGAAGGTAGGAGAACGTCCCCTAAAACGTCTTCTCGGTTCTCAGTAACATCCATAAAACATTTTCTGAACGTTGCTCTGAGAATGTTCTTCTTCTGTTGTCATGTAACCTAATCTGTGGCCCTGACAACATCCTCAAAACATCCTCTGAACGTTGCAGTTGGAAAGTTATGTCTTAGTTAACACTTATAGGAGCAGGATTAACATTTATAAACATCTTTAAGACGTTCTTTGGACTTTAGATTGAAACACTTTCTTTAAAACTTAATTAGAACTTCTAGGTTAACGTTGACCAGAGTTCTGGGAACGTTCCCTGCTACCTGGAATGCAATGTCAGCCTGGTAATTCCAGTATTCCAATTTGGTCTTATTAATATGTAGGAGTAAGAAAGCTCAAGTGTTAGCTGAAGGCCAGGTGTCTCCTACATATGAACAGTACATACAGTATACGCTACAAATGCTGTGCTTTGCTGTGTACTGCTGTTGTAAGGCTTAGCTAGTCCGGCCTTCCTCTCCCCCTGTGCTTTTGCTCCAGTGCTGCTGTCTTGATGAAGCTTTAAATCCCACACTAATATTGCCATGCGATGCCTTTGAGTGCGGCATGATTACAGTCAGGCTAATTAGTAGCAGCACTAATGGCCGGGCGCTCTGAAATGATACGGCCTCTTGTGCGAAGTGAGTGCAGCGCTGAGAAAGAACGAGTGCGCCGTTACACAGCCACTGTCTGAATGAATAATGCAGGCCAGCTCCATTCATTATTCAAAGGCACGTCCTGCTTTTTAGTAGTTAAAGTCGGGCCGGGGGCCAAGCTGTGACCTGACTGACCTTATACATCGCTATAGGTCAGGCCTAGTGTCCGGGGCCAGGCAGCAGTGTCCAGTGGAGGGTGCACACTGCACGAGCAGTCGGAAATGCTCTGCACTTGATCTTGGTCCGGTTTCAGGTTCTCTGGAATCCCCTCGGGCTCATGTTGAGCTGGGGCCAGTTCGGTGCATTCAAGGAATCCCCTTAGGGTGCTTAAAGATTTGGTGTGATGGGTGCTGATATGAAAATTGTGGGCCAGTATTTTAGTATGTACTCACACAGATACATAAACATTTATCAGATGTAGAAACTGGGACTGGTTTATTTCCTTAGGGCTACAAATGCAGTAAAATGAATGAAACATTTGTTGCATGGTTACAGCAGATGTGTAACTCATCATCACCTGAACAGTCGGGTTTCTTAAAAAACAAGCATCATTAAACCGCTAACTATCTGCTAATGCCATGTTTCCGAGGTCATAATTCATCTCTAATACCATGTGCACTATGGGCATTTGCATCATGTTATAATACAGTTTGGATACAGTCAGTTACCTGGTGAAAGCGTAAGTAAATAAATTAGTTATTTAAGTAATACGCAAGTTTTGTAAAATAGAATACTGTCCAAAGAAAAACAAGTATCTCCAAAATGGCAGCTTTGAAAAATGGCCCAAAACCTGCTTGCAGTAGAAAAATGGAAATACTCGGGCCGTTTAGCTCCATTCACGTCCATTCATCAGGCACCGTATTTAGCAGTCATGTTTTCATATATCATCACTGTCCAATGAAACACAAGTATCTCCAAAATGGCAACTTTACAGGAGAGGCCAGAAACCTAATTTAACTTTAATGTAAGTCAATGGAACCAGACTTTTTTCCAAGCAGTTTTGGGCCATTTCTGTGGGGCCATTCATCATGCAATGTTCACACAGTGTACACAGCAGCTGCTGTGTTCAAATGATGCATAAAAGTAAAAATCGACAAAAAAAATGGAGATACATGTTTTATTTTGGCCAGCGGCGATATTTAGGGGGCATTCCAACCTAAAACTAGAGTTTAATGTTATTTGTCATATTACATGGTGCAGCAATTCATCCCTCCAACTCATTGGTTTGACAGAATTCAAGATTGTATCCATTTGAGATTGCATACTGATATACTGAGAGGCACCGATACTACTTTTACCTTCCAATACTGATTCCTGATTCTTAATTACAGGCCGATAGATATACTGATGCCAACTCAATCTATTCTAACATATGAGTCCTGATATTTACGCAATTACATTTTTAAAACATAACTCATTCATTCCTTATGTGTCACAAATAAGACATACTCAGCTTGACTGAATGTCATATGGTTGTTGGATTATATATCGCTGCTGTCCAAAGAAAATCATGTATTTACATATTTGTTGATTTTACTTTTATGCATTATTTGAACACAGCAGCTGCTGTTTGGCCCCAAACTGCTGGGAAAAAAAGTCTACATTCAAATGAAATTAGGTTTTGGCCCACTCCTGCAAAACTGCCATTTTGCCTTTTTTTTTTGGACAGTGACAATATATTAGATGCTTAAGACAGTCTGTTTTGGTTTATTTACTATACATATGTAATATTTACTATAAAACTAGAGAAAAAAGTCAGTAATAAGAGCCATGTTTAACTTAACTTAGTAAGTTATTTTTGAAAGAAGTTGCTCAGTCATTCAGGTCCGTGGCCAGCATTGTTCTCCCATGAATAGCTGCCGTTACAGATGAGCATGTAACTGCATTTAAGTGTCAGCATCAGGACCGATAATGATACGGTATCTGTGCAACACTACGAACAAACTGTACCTGAAATTCAATAATATATCGACTTTGTAGTTTTGTTCGTCCGCCTTCTTTTACTGCAATTCCCGTCATGCTTTGGGCAAATGTGTAATACAGCCAGCAAGACCCTCCATAAAGAAATCCACAAGTGTAGTAATTAATAAATGCAGATGTCATAGTCAGCATCCTAGCAGCTAGATGTAGGTCAGGCGGTTTGAAGGGGTTAAAGGCTAATCAGGTTATATGTTAGTATGTGTAATTCAAAATTCGTCATCAGAAGGGGATTTTCCTGCTCTTTAAGGTGGACAGATGCCTAAACCACCTTTAATATCATTATTATATGTATTCTAACAATGCTAATATATTGCATTTACTGTGTACATATATATATATATATATATATATA
>CM067497.1:6439331-6464883 GCA_034552555.1 Semaprochilodus insignis
ATATATATATATAAATTGAAATAAAAAACTGAAAATTGGCATGTGCATATGTATTCACCCCCTTTGCTATGAAGCCCCTAAAAGTTCTGGTGCAACCAATTACCTTCAGAAGTCACATGCTTAGTGAAATGAAGTCCACCTCTATGCAATCTAAGTGTCACATGATCTGTCAGTATATACACACCTTTTCTGAAAGGCCCCAGAGGCTGCAACACCATTAAGCAAGAGGCACCACTAACAGAACAACACCATGAAGGCCAAGGAGATCTCCAAACAAGTCAGGGACAAAGTTGTTGAGAAGTACAAGTCAGGGTTGGGTTATAAAAAAATATCCAAATCTCTGATGATCCCCGGAGCACCATCAAATCCATTATCATCAAAGGGAAAGAACATGGTACCACAACAAACCTGCCAAGAGAGGGCCGCCCACCAAAACTCTTAGACCGGGCAAGGAGGGCATTAATCAGAGAGGCAGCACAGAGACCAAAGGTAACCCTTAAGGAGCTGCAGAGTTCCCAAGCAGAGACTGGAGCATCTGTCCATACGACCACGATAAGCCGTACACTCCATAGAGCTTGGCTTTATGGAAGAGTGGCCAGAAAAAAGCCTTTACTTACAGACAAAAATAGGAAGGCTCGTTTTGAGTTTGCCAAAAGTTGTGTGGGAGACTCCCCAAATGTATGGAGGAAGGTGCTCTGGTCAAAAGAAATTGAACTTTTCGGCCACCAAGGAATGCTGTGTCTGGCGCAAACACATCTTATCACCCCAAGAACACCATCCATGTTTTTCAGCAGCAGGGCCTGGGAAGCTGGTCCGAGTCGAAGGGGAAGATGGATGGTGCTAAATACAGGGATATTCTTAAGCAAAACCTGTTTCGGCCTGTCAGTGATTTGAGACTGGGACGGAGGTTCACCTTCCAACAGAACAATGACCCAAAGCATACTGCTAAAACAAACGTGTAAATGTACTGGAATGGCCTAGTCAAAGCCCCGACCTTAATCCAATTGAGAATCTGTGGTTAGACTTGAAGATTGCTGTTCACGAACTGTGGTTCAGCAGTTTTGCCTTGAGGAATGGGCAAAAATCCCAGTGGCAAGATGTGGCAAGCTCATAGAGACTTATCCAAAGTGAGCTGTAATTGCTGCAAGGTGGCTCTACAAAGTACTCACTTTAGAGGGGGTGTATAGTTATGCACGCTGAAGTTTTCTGTTATTTTGTCCTTTTTGTTGTTGGCTTCACAATAAAAAAAATAATCAAATGTTCAAAGTTGTAGGCATGTTCTGTAAATGAAATGATGCAAACCCTCAAATAATCCATTTTAATTCCAGGTTGTGAAGTAGCAAAACACGAAAAATACCAAGGGGGTGAATACTTTCGCAAGGCACTGTAGATTTAGGCTTGTTTAGGCAAGGCTGTTTATCAGACCTGCTGCTCCTGCGAAAGAATTTTGCATAACTTAATTTTACACCGCACCAGCACCAGCTTCACAAACATTGGCATGGTGACAATACTACTGGCGAACATGGATGATTATCAGAGGAGAGCTTTGGGAGTATAGATTGTGTATTTAAGGTGGTGAAAGGCAGGATGATGATCTGTACTCTTTTAGTATTTGTATATTTCTGGGATCGTCTGGAATTCAACCACAAAACGTTTGTCCTCCATTGCTCTTAAAAAATGGACATCCGGTTAATTCCCCCTGCTGTGGTCCATGCCATAAATTGGGAAAACTCTTGACAGAGCGTTGCACTCACCACTTCCGTCTCTGCAATGCAGGTAACAATAGAGTATTCTTGGTTTGCCTATTTGTAGTCTCTTAAAATGACTGGCATGACGTCATCCCTGCTTGATATTTGGGAAATGAGTGCTGTGACTGGCCGAAGTCTTCTGCCGCTGCCTCCTGCTGAGGACTATACGTGTACAATTGAACTCACAGACGTTTGATTCCCCATCTGGGTGACTATGCTGTGCTACACCAATAAGAGTTCTTGGGCTAGTCGCCTAACACTGTGCTGGGCTACCTGTAATGTGATTAACCATGTAAGTGGTTCTGGATAAGAGTGTTAGCTAAATGCCATGAATGTAAGCTGGTTTAGCTGCAGCTGGTCTCCTGCTTTTTCAGTGATGTTGAGGTCTGGACTCTGGGGTGGACAGTCTGTCAGTCTACTTGACAGCTACAGTCGTGTGTGAATGTTTGGGCGATGATGATGGACAGAAACACCTGTCGGATTTCCAGATCTGAAGTAACAGCTTGATTTCCCTTATAATTACTGATTGTATGGTGGGAACAGTTTTGTTGGTCTACTAGGTCTAGGTCTTGCATGGTTGTTTGGGGTCCTATTCCTTTTGTATCTGTACAGGTAGAAAAACATGTATCTCTATTTTTGTCTATTTGTACTTGTACTCATTTGAACACAGTAGCTACTGTTTACAACGTGGTAAGATTTCATGATTTCCAAAACTGCTTGGAAAAAAGTCTGGTTCCATTGACTTCCATTCAGAGGTTTTTGCCCTCTCCTGTTAAGTTGCCATTCTTTGGACAGCAATGATATGCATGACCCCGTGTCCTTTCTAGGGGTGGCTCGATGCCACTTTTTTATGCCCGATACTGATGCTGATACCGTAACCTTGATTATCTGCCGATATCGATACCAGTCCTGTTAATAATGCATTTATCTGGAAGCACTTTGCTTAACCAGCCATCTAAATAACATTCTACTTCTACATAGACAGCAGTGTCTCTGATTGGTCAGCACTCAAACATTCAAAGTCAAATTTGAAGTGCAGCTTTGTGCTTAATCACTGTCCAGTATCATTATCAGTACTGAGTATCGTATCCACATGCCCCTAGTCCTCACATTGCTTAAAAAGGAACCCGTTTGTGTGTGTTCGGTTTTAATATTAGTGGAGGAATATTCAAGCCTTTACCTTAAGTGCTGTGTTTTCCTTAGAGTACACACACACACACACACACACACACACACACACACACATCATCATCATCATCATCACCGATCTGGCAGTTCAGCCTACCTATTGGATTTTCCTCTAATAGGCTCTATTTTGGCTTCTGAAAGGACATTAGAGTAGGTGTGTGAGGAATGCCTATTCTGGGCTGTGATTGGCTGCTGGCGTTCAGAGGCGAAGCTGCACTCTGATTCCTGGTGGGTTCCCGTTCGTGCGCCTGTCAATCATCGCCCGTGTCCTCGCCGGACGAGCGGAAAGTGATCTGTGGGAGATTAAAGGGTTGTTGATTCAAAGCACACTCCGCCTCCTTTATCTTCCAGCATGTTTTATTCACGGGCCGGTTTCTGCTTGCACTGCATTCGCGTGGAACGGCCAGTCTTAGCGTAACTGTAGCGACGCACTCAGCGTAAGGCATTATTAGATACTGGCAATCATGCAGGACAGATGGTCAGTTCAGCCGCAGCTGTAGTAACTGAGCTAAAGCTGCATGGTAGTGGTTTGGTATGCGACTAGGTGAGCAGGATGCTGTGTTACTCAGCCTGCTATGTGATATCAGACCTGCCCTGGTTTACTTCCAGGTCAGCCCTGAGCGGGAGTTTGGTGTCATTGTGTCGGGTGCTGTGTGTGTTACTCTGTGAACTCTGTGTGTGTGTGGGGTGACAGTGGGAGTGATAGTGTATCCTGTTTACAGAGAGAAGAAGAAACGGGGACACATACTTACTTCAGTAACACGTAAATACGCCCGAAAGTGGTTTGATGTCAAATGGTCAGTTCTAGAGAGATATGCCGAGGCAGAATCGTTTACAGTGGTGGTAATAGGAACCAGACGTCTGGAAGGCATTGTATGGTCAACACGTTTTGTGATGAGATTTATTATTATTCTAACCATCATCAACACTACATATGCAAACTCAGAAGATGCATATAGGTTCACTGGTCAGCAATATGAAGCTGCAAAAAATCCAATTAAAAACATATATATATATATACCAGCCTCTGGTTCCTATCACCCCTCCCAATCAGAGTCGGGGCGTTTCTCTACAGTGAACCATCTCACATCAAACTCCTCTGACTTCTCAATCACTTCTTTAATCCATTCTTCCAGCAGGCGATGACCGCCGTGAACTGATCCAGCTCCAGGTTGAAATAAGCCACATTCTGACCACCTGCAGATAAGACTGGATGCCATGACTATTGAGCACACAACCCATCCCTCCTATACGACACATACAAAGACCCCAGCAACTGTGCTACTGTTAGCCACATGCATCAAATAGATAGAGGAAGTGCCGTCAGGCTTTGTGTTGCGTTTTGTCTTCTTTAATGAGCAGATGAGATTCTCTCAAAGTAGGGGTGTAAATCTCTTACACAAAGGTGTCTGCTAGAAATATCCACTATTGTATTTACCTGTTCATCTACGATTTGTACACATTCGAAATTAACCTGATAATTAACGAGAATATAACTTTCCAGAATTTGAATTCCAGAGTTGAGGGGGAGTTTAAATACAAGTAAACTAAAAATGACAGACGTGTACTTTTAACAATTTCCCGGAAATCATTAGGCCCTCCCTGAAGGCCTAGACGGCCCTAAGAGTCGGTAAAATGAGAGTTTGATTCAAGTCCACCCAGAGACCTGAGCACAGTCACTGCCTGTTTTTCCTCTTTTAGCGTTTTAAGGCACTCGCTCTGTTTTTAGATGAACAGATGGACAGCACTGAGAGGAAAGCAGAATTTCCAGACATTTGGGTTTATATTTAGTGTCTTTAACAGCTATTTGTAATGCCTGGAAAACACTTACTGTTGCGTATCACCTATTTAAGGCCCACTCAGCGATGGTCAGTAGACCTGAGTGACTGGCAGGTGGAGGCTGCCAAGGTCCAGGCTTGTGCTTTTGGACTCTGCCACTAAATTTGGAGCCGTGGACAGAGCGGTGATGTCAGGGGGTTTGTGAGTGTGGGCGGATGCTACCAAAACACACGCAGAGGCTTTTCAGAGCAACCTGAAGTGGGATTGATCCTAAATTGAGCTCGCAGTGCTGAACAGGGCCTAAATTTAGATCTGCTCTGCTTTTAAGATGCCCAGAATAAGGTTAGCTTTAATGACTTTTTATTTTTGTGATTGCAGGCGACTAAAAGAGCGCGTCACGCTTTATTGACTTCCGGTTCCATTATGTCCAGCTTTGAGGCAGTGTGGAATTTGAAACGTTACTATTGCATACAGGTTATAAAAACCGGTGTTTGGAAGCAGTGGAAAATATTCGATCAGTTTTATCTATCATTCAGAGGAGACAGTAATGTGGTTTGGGAAATTGGGTGTGTTTGTTTTAGGGTCGATACTTAACAAGATCTGTCTTATATTTTCGCAGCACAACAAAGTATGGCATCTTCACCTTCCTGCCTCGCTTCCTGTACGAGCAGATCCGGCGAGCCGCCAACGCTTTCTTCCTATTCATCGCCCTGATGCAGGTACGTTACACAAAGCAGAATTCCGTTCCAGCTCTAGTTTTATTAAATATATTGACTATCTACTTACGGTGTACCAATATACACAGTACCAGTCAGAACGGTCATCAGGTTATTGATATTTCAGGAGATATGTCTCAGATAAAAGATAATCCACTTGCATAAGGAGGACCATGCAAGTCCTGGCAGACCACCACAACTATCCCCATCAGATAAGCAGCACTTTATCTTTGAGAGAGAGGAGAACGTCAGCTCCATTCTCCGTCTTCAGATCTGAAAACATCCACAGACATTCCTCCGCTGGGAGAAGAAACTCAATGCTATGGGTCTGAAAGGATGTGCAGCTGTCAAGAAGCCCACACTGAGAAAAGGAGACAGACAAAAGAGAAGAAAATGAAGCTGCTGGTGTTCAGAACAATCAGCTGACCACCCCAGATCCAGCATCACTCAGTGTGATTACTTGGAGCATGAGAAGCAGAAAATGCTAAAGCAACTGACATTTGGAAGTGTGGGGAAACATATATGCGGATTTCTTCAGCTGAAATCAGAATGGAAGAAAGATAAAGAGTGGACACGCTAAATACACATTAAATGTATTTTCTCCTGATGCTGTAAAAATGAATAACATGTACTTATAGGGGACCCTGACTGTTAGAGGTGTATGCTATAAAACCATATATAAACCAACTGGGAACCATTTTCATGCTGTGATGATGTCATATGGTTGCAGTGGAGTCAGTAATATGGAAAATAAGACTGAAGCTTAAACGTTGCTCTTTTGAGTAGTTGAGCAGCCATCTGATGCAGCAGTAAGAATGGCAGCCTGCTAGTGAAAGGATTTTGTCTGGTTTATACCACATATTTGAATGGTATTAAACATGTACACCATATTGGGTCTTAACAGTCTTAACCCTTTAGTGGCCATTTTGACTGGAATTGGAGTAAATGGCCAGACTGTAGCCGGTCTGCTGCTGCACAGTATATCAGGTACTAGGGGTTGCACTGCCTGGTCGCCTTGTCGGCGATGATGCCTTAAGTGGCAGGCCGGTAGCCTGGTGATTTCACGGCCTTCAGGTATCTCTGGTTTCCTGAAGGATTACAATAAATAGTCGTGTGTTGTTGGAGAGGGGACATGCCACCCTGCAATCCTGTACACTCGGTATTATTATTTTGGCTGGGTTACGGTGCTCCATAGTTCTCTGGCTCTCCAGACCTCCGCTGCGGGTGAGCGTCTCGGCAAGACTGCCAAGGGTGCTCCAAGGTCAGATACAAACTTATGAGCTTCTAAAGTAGGATTTTCAAAGTCACCTCATGCGAAGCTTTCTTTGGCCTTGTGTTTTTATTCGTGATGTCATCGGCAGTTACCTGACACTGACACAACTTTCATCACATAACTGACGATCTGAAGTCAGGCAACCCCTATCAGGTACCCTCAGATGCCCTGTTCACCAGTGGTCAGTTTCTGGCCCTAGGGACGCTGTTGAGCAGTTATTATTTGTTGGTCGCATCATTCTCAGCACAGCAGTGATATGGTACGGTGTGTGGTACTGGTATGCGAGTGGTCAACCAGCTGAGAGCAGCTCTGTGGTCAGAAACTGAGGATGGCTACAACAAACCAAGCATCAGTATAGTTCTGTACCCTAATATGTTGGAGCTACAAGGGAGGGGTTTCTAATAAACTGGCCAGAAGAGGATATTTACTGATCAAATATGTTAGTACACTCACCTGACCACTTTATTAGACACCCCTAAAATAGCTTTTAAATAAGTTTGATATTGAGATATTAACCATATTAAGCTACAAGCACCTCATGAGGGAGTAAGGAAATAATGCAGAAGGCTTTTCTATGTGAACTGTTATATAGTGGTGCACTCGTGGTGAGCTTCTGTGGAGAAGCTAATACAACACAAGTGAATCCTCTGCATGTAAATCCAGCATTAATGTTCCGTCCTCACGTCACAAACTTCAGAACTGCTGCCTTTTGGCTAATAATATGGGAAGCGCAGTGTCCATTCTGAGATTGGCCTTAAATCTTTCCCAGAAATGGTTCTGTAGTCTCTTCTAGTAAGGAGAAGTCCAGTATAGAACGTCTTGTCCTGTATCACTCCCACCTTTCTCATTGATCACAGATGAAAGGGTCTGTTCTAATGTTATACTACGGTTGCCAAGTGGCCACTAAGACGCACGGTGCATTAACCAGAATGGACCCCAGCTAGATGAAAGCTGTGTTTCGATAAGGTCTTTCGATCTGTCCCTTCTTCTGTATCTATTTGCTGGAGGTTTGGATATAAGTGTGGCTTTTTAAGAGCGTTTAAATGAAGGGCAATGCGGGAACAAGTTTCAGTCTGTGTCTGTGTGTGTACTTGCAGCAAATCCCGGACGTCTCTCCGACGGGTCGCTATACCACCCTGGTGCCACTCATCTTCATCCTGACCGTGGCCGGAATCAAGGAGATAATTGAGGACTATGTGAGTAAGAGCATCCCCTGGTGGCTGGGTGTTGAGCTTTTTTGCGGGACAATGCATAGAGATAACCTGCTCAACTCCTAGCTAATAGCTGTGCTGTACAGTGTAGATACCTTCTGCAGGGTTTCTGAAGCTAGAGGATGAGTGTGAGTCAAAATGGAATGGTCACTATCAAGCTTTTGTGCACAACACTGTAGTTTGTGCTTCAGTTATATAGAGAAACGTGTGGTAGTTTTCTCAATACATGAAAAGTTTGAGCTCTTAAACTTCAGTTATAGGGCTTTCCAACAGTGTCCTATGGACATTCATGACACCAGTGAGCCGCTTTACATAGCCAAGGAGTCGCTCAGTTCTTTGACCTACTGAGTAGCAGTAACGCTAGCAGCCTAGGGCCCAAAATCTGCTTGCAGTAGGAAAATGGAAATATACTGCCCATTTAGCTCCATTCACTCCCATTCATTAGACATCCTCTTGCATTTAGCTGTCATGTTCTGACATATCGTCACTGTTCAAAGAAAAACAAGTATCTCCAAAATGGCAGTTTTACAGTAGAGGGCAAAAACCTCATGTAATTTGAGTGTAAGTCAATGGAGCCAGACATTTTTCCAAGCAATTTTGGGCCTTTTCTGTTGGTCCACTCATCATGAAACTTTCACACAGTGTAAACAGCAGCTGCTGTGTTCAAATGATGCATAAGAGTAAAAATCACCAAAAATGGAGATACGTGTTTATCTTTGGACAGTGACGATATGCCAATAAAACATTTAGGAAGGGGCCGGGATGCCCCTTAATAGAAAACTCCAGCAGTTTCTCCAGAATGAAATGACTGAATTGACGTACTGAACGTACTGAATCGTACTGAATTGTTTACAGTGGTGCTGATAGGAACCAGACATGCCTCTAAAAGCTTCGTGTGATAAATGCGTGTGTGTAAGTTTCTCTACAGTGAATCATTTTACATCAAACCACTCTGACTCACTCTGTTTACATCACACCTACGGACTTACCAAGTTTCCCTTTTAACAGGCTCTGGTGATCTATCAAGACTTATTCAGGTACAGACTGCTTATGCATCTGATAAAGCCTGAAGCAGGTTGTGCTGCAGTTAGCATATTGGGGAAATTAATAACTCTACCCTGCACTGTGATATTACATAGTGTTATTTACGCAGAGCACCACTCTGCTACAGCGCTACTTCATTGTAAATCACTTTTGCAGTTACATGTACGAAAAATGCTCTATAATTGAAGATATTATTGTAAGGACACAATTATCAATGCCAAACTATACCTGTAAAGAGACGCTTACAGACTCAGATTTCCTTACAGCGGCGGTGATGGGAACCCGGGGTCTACAACACAAATATAGCCATTTTATTTACTATTCAAAACCACCAGTGAACCCACACACGTCTCCTGACTTGATGTTAATGATGATAAAATAAGTATGAATAAAGGATTATCTTGTGTTACAGCTCCCTGCGTGTGCCCCTCAGCCAATAATGGCAGAAAACAAAAGATGTTTTAAGAGAAAATCTTCTCATAACTATTAGAAAGCAATGTTTCAGGCAGTGCATGTGTTTCATGTAATAGCTTTCTGTGAGGGAGCTTTTAGAGGCATTTGACTCTGGTCTGGTCACCACTGTGAAAACTCGGCAAGGGTCTCTATAATGGAGCGTTTCATGTTTGACCACTCATGAATTTCATGAATGACTGCTGCTGCTGCTTCGGCTGCTTAGTTGACTTCAGTGAATTTGTTCCCACAGAAAAGGCACAAAGCAGACAACACGGTGAACAAGAAGAAGACGACAGGTTGAGTATCGCTTGGCTGTCTGTGTTTCGGAGATCATCTCAGAGGAATGTGCTGTTATTTAATTCTCATGGCGTCTTTTTTATTTTCCGCAGTCCTGCGTAACGGAGCATGGCAGACCATCATCTGGAAACAGGTGCCCGCTTGCCTCCTTTGTTTTTCCATTTCCTCCCTTCTCCCCTTTCCTAGCCTCTTCTCTTTTTCCCCCTCTTTCCACTATGGTTTGTCTGTTTCTTCCGTTTCATTGACTACAGTTGCTGTGTGGGTCAGTTACCAGTGCTTTCATTACTGTCCTCATGTGTACTTTATCCTTTTGTTCCGTCTGCTCATGTTCTCCACTCTCTCTCTCTCTCTCTCTCTCCCCCTCTTGCTTGTCTCCCCTCCTCTCTTTTCTCCCGGATCTCTCGCTCATTCTCATTTTGGATCTCCCCCCCTCTCATGCTGTCGCAATGCTGCACCTGCCCACTAGGTGGCAGTGGGAGACATAGTGAAGGTGACCAATGGGCAGCATCTCCCCGCTGACATGGTCATATTGTCCTCCAGGTCAGCAACACTCTGTGTCTGTGTGTCTGTGTGTGTGCGTGTAGGTTGGTATGGGCACGTGTGCATGTGTATGTGTGTTTTTCTGTGTATATGTGTATATAATTCTTTGTGTTATTAGTATTATTGGGCACATTAAGATTTGTAGACTTGCATATTTGTGGTAGTGTGGCTCTGTCATGATGAAAGGAGAAAGTACTGACATTGTATTATGACTGCAGGAGCAGTGTGTGGAGAGGTTAAAGGGGCGCTCTGGTCTAAATCAAATGTGTAACCGCTACATCTTTTAGAAACTTTAGAAACTACAGTGGTGCTTCTATAGGTTTTATGGTTTAAAGGAGCAATATGTAAGATGAGGCAGCCAGTTGAATTCATACTCTGAACAACAGGGGGCAACATATCACTAGAAAATGCACAGTCCCTCCTCCTCCTTCTTCAGTTCTTACCAGTGTAGAAGAAACATTGCGAGTTTGCATTAAGGCATGTTAATGCTCAATGTTAAATACTGATATGGATGCAGATGGAGCTCTCTGTCCGTACTCTGCGTTTATTTTGTCCATAATTGTGCATGTTTTCTGAAAGCTTATGTATACTCACGAAATCAGCAATATGCCTTTCATGCCCTCTAGTGAATGTGGTGCTTAACATCCATGCCAGCATAGAGGACACATGACTGTATGCAGCAATGGTTACAGCACTTGGAATGGACGTATTAATTTTTGTATGTAAATGGAGCATAAAAGAGCCTTTAAATTTCATCCCTTTACTCGCCGAGAGCGTCTCCAGGGATGGAAAGCACAACCAATGTTTTTGTTTGCTGCTGAACCTGTGTCCTTGCTGAAATCAGGCAGTGGAGTTGTTGTAATGGTCACTTGCTAAGAGCTTCAGCCGTCATTGAGTTTACTCTTCCTTTAAAGGCTGTCTGATCTAACCAGGAACAGAACCTTCAACATGATTGACAAGAGGTTAGAATTTGCCATCAGGGTATTGCTACTTCTTCACACTCATATGTTGGACGGATTTGACTCTATTGCTTACTATTGCCTCTTGAGGTGCAAAGTGGTATTACCAGACAGGATGGTCCGGGTCTAGCTGGTCAGCATGGTGACTCCAATAGATATCGCTCCAACACAGTGCATAGACATCTTTGACACACCGTCAAAACTGTTATTTCTTCACATTCTGTGGATAAATTTAGTTCATTTTAGAATGTTTTAAAGTAAAAATCTCACATATTGCTCCTTTAACCACAAAGAAACCAGCTCCTTTTGAACTATTTTGCAAGTGGTGGAAGCTAAACAGAACAGTACTACACTAGAAAATGTATTAACCTCTACATCAGTACGTTTCTTCATCACCATGGAGGAGATTCTGGGTTGTTGTATAGTGTATTTGTGCAATGCATGCTGGGTATTGTAGCAAGAGGACTTTTTATCTGGGAAAATGCAAAAAGGATACAGAATCGTGAATCCTGCCAAACCAATGAGGCTGACAGATGCAGTGCTGTGCTACAGAATACTACATAGTACAAAACCAGTTGAAGCCTTTAACCTCTGAACCATCACTCTGATTGAACAGATCACAGAACTGGCACAGAGCTAAATGAGTGAGACGCTTGGTTCCGTAGAGATAGGGGGCAGTCTTAGGCTGGAGGTTAGGGAACCAGCTTTCCCTGAACTGACAGTAACGACTGAAGTGCCCTTCAGTGCCCAAGGCACCTAACCCCCAGTTGCTTCTGAGGTGCCATGGATAGGGCTGCAAGTATGCTCACTTCCCCCTAGTGTGTGTGTTCGAGAGAGTGTGTGCATGCAGGTTTTTCACTTCACGGATGGGTTAAATGTGGGAGACACAGTCCTAAGAAATGGCCCTAAACTCTCTACTCGGAGAATGATTGGCCTCCCCTAAAAAATAAATGCTAGATTTAGGCCAGTATGCCCCTTTACTGCTGAATGCTGTGTTGGAATAGTGTGTTTAAAGGGATTCTCCAGCATTTACAGTCCAATCTCTGCTGCATTTGTATGTAGCCTACTTTCAGTGATCTTCAACAACAACAGCAAAGTCTGCCCACCAGTACTGTGAATGATGACCACTAATTTTTCCCTCTGTTTTCACATATTTCTCATATTCATGCGCAGCGACCTCGATTGTACATGTGTTTCAGCTCAACAGGTTCTCGTTTGTCTCCTACAGTAATTACAGGGAACAGGTTTTATGGACTGTATAGTTTCCCTGTACATATAAAACAACAGAGAACTTGGTTGCATTACAGTAAACGACTGTACTGTGCTCATGCTGCGTATAGAGACGAGGTTGGAAATGCTGGAGTGTTCCTGTAATGCTGTGTCGGTGTTGTGTTGGAGTGTGTTGTTGATGTTATATGATTGTTGAGCTCTGCTGTTTGTCTCACAGTGATTTCTTTTCTGATGGGAGTGTTTGGCTTGTTGCTTTTCACAGTGAGCCTCAGGCCATGTGCTACACTGAGACATCCAACCTGGATGGAGAAACCAACCTCAAGATCCGACAAGTCAGTTCCACTTGGTTTGTGCTTATCTGTCTGTGCATGTGTGTGTATACACTGAGTTATAAGCACCACACACACACACTACTGTGCAACTACCACGTGTCACTGCTGGCCTGAGCATGTCACCACTGTGCTGGTTCCGCCACCCAAGTAGTATCTGGTCAGTGGTGGGTCCTTGAGGGTCAGAATAGGGGATGATGATTAGCCAGTGAGTGTAGCTTCAACATAGATTCAGTTCACTTCAGTTCAGTTCAACTGTATTGTCACTGCACCGATACAGGGTTGTCCAGTCTAGCAAAACTCTATCAGGGTACTTCTCCAGTGCAGTAATTACCATATAGATAAATTAGTAGAAACAGTGCAAAGTCAGAATGACAGAGACACAATACAGTATGTGCATAAACAGTAAAATAGATGTGCAAAAGCAGTAACTTTATGCCAGAATGTTAGAATACTACAACTGAGGGGCAGACAGCAGTTAGCGTATGCAGTAGAGCAAAATACAGCTTAGTGTTCAATGCTCACATAGGAAAGTACATTATGTTGAGGTAGCCAGTGTGTGGTTTATGTGTGCAGGTAATCCAGTATGTGCAATTAAGTATGTGGTTGTAAACTGTAGATGTATATATATAATAGTGTACAGTGCAGGCAGTGAGTATAGCAGCTAATGTTAAACAGTTAAACAGCTAAAACAGCCAATCAGGTTACAGGAGTGATATAGAGATGTGCAGATGTAGAGATGCGCGTAATAAACTGCCGTCACAGAGCAAATCATTTTTTTAAAAGTAACAGACCAAAAAGTCAGTCACTCCCAACTATTATTGAGGACTCTGCTATGGACAATATCACTGAGTCAAAGTAAAGTCAAATGTAAAATACATAAGTATAGGCATAGCATTATGGCCACCATTATTATCCATTATATCAGCTCTACTTACCATATAAGTGCATCGTGTAGTTCCACAACTGTAGTCTATCTGATTCTCTGCATACTTTGTTAGCCCCCCCTCATCCCCACAGGACCACCACAGGGCAGGTATTATGTGGGTGGTGGATCATTCTCAGAACTGCAGTGGCACTGACATGGTGGCTGTGTGTTAGCGTGTGTTGGGCTGGTGTGAGTGGATCAGACACAGCAGTGCTGATAGGTTTAAGAAGGTCCTCAAATATATAAAAGTCCATTTAGAAAAAGTTCAGAAACTAAATTAATAAAGGACCAAAAAGAAGATTTGCTCATCAAACAAAGAAGCTGCTGGTGGTCTTAGAACAGCGTCCAGCGTCCAGACCTCAGCATCACTGCATGTGGCATTACTTGGATCATTTACATTTGGCAGCTGGACACACTAAATACTGAAAACTCTGTAACTGTATTTAGTCGTGGAGTATTTGTGTTAGGTATGTGTTTTAGGTTTTGGTCCTGTTGCTGTAAAAGGAAGACTTTGCAGGTGTGTGTCAGATGAGATTTACATTGTGTGTATATGTGCTTGTGTGTTGTAGGGTCTCTCTCTAACAGCTGCTGTTCAGTCTGTGGAGGAGCTGATGGCTCTATCTGGCCGGCTGGAGTGTGAAGGGCCAAACAGACACCTGTATGACTTCACTGGCACGCTGCGCCTGGACAACCACAAGTACGTGCTGCTACATGCTTCAGTTTCTGGTAGACTCAGGGTCACGCCACAGCATGTTGCAGCATAGGACTAAATTTCAGTGTCATCCGTGGGAACGGGAGGTTAGCCAATACAGTGCATGCGGGGAGCGGCGCGAGGTATATATTAAATAGTTAATAGTTAATAAGCATGTAATAAAGTCATTCTATATAGTTGTGAAGCAGCCAATCGCGTGAACTACACATGAACTGTGTTATTGCGTTATATACGGTCAGGCTGCGTCAGCTGTGGAACGTGTTTAGCACCACCAAAAAATTAATGCACCACAGTTAAGCCAACTAACTGACACATGGCAATCGTGAATTGAATATGTCAAATATTGGATGTCTTTTACCCTCATACGGAACTGTGAGTGAGAAAGAGGACAAATGTTGCTGAGTTTTGGTGGGACGGGTGGGCAGGAGTGGGACAAACTCTAGCAGAAGTGTGTGCGGGTGCAGGATTAAGAACTCAGTCCGGCACAGGCTGTGTTTGCTTGGTGTGTGGGGTCAGTAAGTTTAGGCCCCAATTCTGTGTTCCATGTCAGTCTAGGGTTTGACACACCAGCAGCCTGGGCAAACACACCAGCTCTATAATCCTACGTTCCTCTGGATAAGAGTATATCCTGTAATGTACTGTTCATTGTGTGTGCGATGTTCAGTGTTGCATGCAGAATTAACATTGTTTATTTTCTTTGCAGTCCTGTTGCTCTTGGTCCAGACCAGGTTTTACTCCGTGGTGCCCAGATTAGAAACACACAGTGGGTTGTGGGTATTGTAGTCTACACTGGTCATGACTCAAAGCTCATGCAGGTGAGTGGAATTCTATATAGCATATTAAGAAGTTGGTGAAAATATGATTTCCTCACATGCTCATTTGGGCAAAGTGCTCCAACCACCATCCTAAATAACCTGTCACATTTAGGAATTTATGGATACTAACCCCGGGAATGTGTGTAAGGAGAATTTGGCAGCTGAATGAGGACGAAATGAATATGACTTTACTCAGCCAATGGTCCAATGTATATATATGTATATACATATATGTGTATATCTTTTTTTTCTCATTATGCAATCAATCTAATGTGACCATGTTGGCAAAGCTGTTGTCATTTCCAACCTGATTATTTTTGCTTAGCTACAACAAAACACTTCAGCTTAGTAAAGCATTCATTAAAGGCCCCTATTTTGGCCCCGACGTTTCAAAACGCACCATTGGCTCAATACAGTTAATACAACCCACAAATGGAAACTAACCAGTTCTGAATTCAGTGATAGTGGGATGTCATGAAATGAAAAACATATACAGATCTTGGTCTATTCAGCCTATAGAAGATTAGCTCCGCCCACTGTCGCTGAAGATGCAAGGAGTGTGCTAGCATACTAACAGCTTTTTGAATGAGGAACATTGTAAGTCACCCAATCAATACGAAGCTTATTTGCATGTGTCATTCTTAAAGGAACAGTAAGAATAATAGCCTGCTAAATTTTAAGAGATGAAGAGAGGTCAGAAAGTGTCATGTTAAAAATGAATGAAGCTTGTTTTTGGTAGAAACTGTTCTCAAAGAAAAGGATAGCATGAAAAGAAATGCAAACCTTCATACGGTTGTGTGAGATGTTTGAAAGAAGATGAGATGATGAGACCATCAGTGGAGCCTGGACAGGTCACTTGTTTGATCAGCTGTGGCCAGCAGTAACATTACTGCTTCTGTCCTGCAGAACTCCACTAAAGCCCCTCTAAAGCGCTCGAATGTGGAGCGAGTGACTAATGTCCAGATCCTGGTGCTGTTCGGCATCCTCCTGGTGATGGCTCTGGTGAGCTCCATTGGTGCGGCCATCTGGAACATGCAGCACACTGACAATGACTGCTGGTATCTGTCCCACAAGGGTATGCACACTTCTCCACACTGGACACGTATATAGAAAGCTCTACACTGTGCACTACACTGTAGGTCTTAACGATGCTCATACTGCTGTTTACTACCTAGCACTGTGCCCAATAACATTGACACTTTGACTGTATTTAAATGTGTGGTTTTAAGGAAATGGCTTGTTTCTGGTAATTATGGTTCCACCAACGTGCTGCTGTCCTCCTTCAGGAATGGAACTTTGACCAAAAGTAAAAATAAACAAATAAATAAATAATAATGATGTGCCTTAGAAGCCACAGGTCATATTGTACCCTGGCGTTTGTGTAGTGCTGTAGTCATATTATACACCTGTGTTTTTGGCTGTTAGGTGAAAACTCCCTCAACTTCGCGTACAATCTGCTGACCTTCATTATTCTGTACAACAACCTGATCCCCATCAGCCTGCTGGTCACACTGGAGGTGGTCAAATTCACACAGGCGCTTTTCATCAACTGGGTGAGTTTTTAAGAAGTTGGCATTGTGTTAAATAATGCACACCGACCACCTCATTAGGTAAATCCCATCATTTCCATATTCATAGTCCATTTTATCAGCTCCACTGGCCATAGAGGTGCATTTCTATAGTTCTAGAATTACAGACTGTAGTCCATCTGTTTCTCTGTATACTTGTCTAGTTTAGAAGGTTGCAATGCGCAGTCTCACCTCCAGAGGTTACACACTGCTCTTTTAATGCCTATAAAAGCTAATTCATAAGAAGTTTATTACATGAAATGGTTATGAATGGTGATATGGTATGGTGATACAGCATGTTACATTAGCTTAACTAATAATTCCCAAAGAAAACCACTTTTTTTTTTCCACTTCAATATGAAATATGAAAATTCATAAGACATGCATATGTTCGCTGGTTTTATTGACCACTGGTTTCTATCCTAGTCAGTAAGTTTCTTCACAATGAGCAATTTCACACTGACAGTCTCAGTGTCTTATTTGTGGATAGAGGTAATGATGTAACTCTTTGCCGAGCCTAATAGACCTATGTGGCTTGTGTGGTTTCTGGCACGGTTTGGAATACTGTCATCAATAAATATGGACAAAATTATGTAATGCATAGCTAAAAACTGCAGTGTATTCTGCATGTCCTGGCTGACTGACTGCGTTTGAGATATGAATTGTGTGTTTATTATTATTTATTAAAGCTATTTCTCTAATTAAGGCTGGTAATATGCATTGTGCGTTCCAGGATATGGAGATGTATTATTCTGAGACAGACACACCTGCCATGGCTCGGACATCCAATCTGAATGAAGAACTCGGACAGGTTAGGGGAAGCCCCACCCACCAACATTTTGAGCTCTGAACCAATCACAGAGCACTTACTAATTAATTAATTAAAAAGCTGTTTATTTTGATCTTTAATTCAAAGCCTCTCTCTCTCTCTCTCTCCCTCTCTCTCTCCCTCTCTCTCTCTCTCTCTCTCTCTGTCTCTCAGGTGAAGTATCTGTTTTCCGATAAGACGGGCACTCTGACCTGCAATGTCATGCACTTTAAAAAATGCACCATAGCTGGAATTACATACGGGTAAGTCTGCCGTTTATCAGCTCAGCGTTTATCTTGCGGTGTTTCGGTGAAGCATATTTGTGTCATAGCTTTCCTAGCTAATAGCGTATTGATCTGTTGTTGCGTGTTTATGTTTGTGTGTGTGTGTGTGTGCACTGATCTATAAGTCTGTCTGCAGGCACTTCCCTGACCTGGACTGCGATCGATCCATGGAGGATTTCAGGTGAGGAGCCATCCTGTCTACAGTAACAGAGCTGATACATAAGAAAGCTAATCTGGAGCCCTGACGTTTCTCCACTTCTTTCACTTCTCAGTAACCTCCCCTCCAGCAGCCACAACTCTACCGAGTTTGATGACCCCGCTCTAATTCAGAACATCGAAAAGGATCACGTACGTGCTATTTCTCATCATCACGGTCATATGACAGTGCTTCCATCGTACAGTAATAGCACTTTTAGTTGACTGTGGCAGCTTTAGCAGGGCAGGTGCATCCATGTCCGGTCACTGATCTGAGGTGCGTTTCCCAAATTGCTAGTAACTTCTTTAGTTGGAACGACACAGTTGGATGCAAGTGTTTCCCGAAACCATAGCTGGAGCTATCAAGGTAACTTTTTGTAGTTCTCTTTTTTAACACTCTGTCTCTCCCTCTCTCTCTCTCTCTCTTTCTCCCTCTCTCTTATTCCCTCTGCAGCCCACCTCTCCCCAGATCTGTGAGTTTTTGACCATGATGGCTGTGTGTCACACTGTCGTTCCCGAGCGAGATGGAGATCAGATCATTTATCAGGCGTCCTCACCAGGTCTGAACAGCCTATCGCATCACTCCGCCCTGAAACAACATCCAATCACATACACTACAGCTCAGAGCTGTGCACTCACTGGTTGAATTGTTGAACTACTTATCCATTAAAACCTCTTATGAAATATGTACACTGATTTTATTGGATGATACATAGTTATTAAATGATAACTGACATATTGCAGTTATCAAGTACATAGTGCTTTACAGTTTAGTTTAAAACCAAGTCAGTTCTATATTCAGTCAGGGTGGCTGCAGTGATTCCGATTCTGAATGGTAGTGTATCTTGACCCTCCCACAGCAGTGGTCCCTACCCCTGCTCCTGGGGATCTACCTTCCAGTGAACTTTAGCTCCTCCACTAACACGCCCCACCTGATCAATCCAGTTTTTACCTTCAGTCGAAGCTGAAGAGCATGTGTTAGATTTGGACAGGGGGTGACCACTGCCCTATAGTTATCCCACCACCTGCAGCACACAGCTAATGCCCACATTAGTCATGCAGACAGGACTTAATGGCGCTGCTTCTGTTCTCTTCAGATGAGGGAGCGTTAGTAAAAGGAGCCAAAAGTCTGGGCTTTGTGTTCACAGCGAGAACTCCACATTCAGTCATTATTGAAGCGGTCAGTGTTTCCTCCTGTCATACTTGTGTGCATGTGACTGTGTCTGAGAGAGGCTGAATAGTTTTTTTTCCATAACTGTGTATCTATATTCATAAAGCAGCACCTTTCTTTCCTTATGTTTTCTTGACTGTGTGTTGTTTCTTGTGCAGCGTGGTAAGGAGATGACTTATGAGCTGCTGAACGTTCTGGAGTTTTCCAGGTATAAACAAAGCCGCACAGGTCCGGTATGCACTAACAGTAACATGGCTTAATATCTCTTGGTCTGCTTATGATATCAGACTGTTTTACCTCAGTAAAAGGTTAGTAAGTGAATCGAAATAAACTGATGACCTTTAAATTCATTGTACAGCAAATACCAAGTTAACAGAACAGTAATTGGACATGCGCTACAATTCTGTTGGATGTGGTTTAAAGTTTTAAGGCCACTAGGCTGTTTACTTGTTAAGCAGAAACGCCAAACGAGGTGTTTGATACAGTGTGCTTTACTTCTGTCATTTTTCTAGCAACCGAAAGCGCATGTCAGTGGTCGTCCGAACACCAACAGGAAAACTGCGACTGTACTGCAAAGGAGCAGTAAGTGTCCACACCCATTTTGTATACAATGGCATTCTAATGTTAGTTATTACAATGGTAATAACTATGTAATATGTGCTGTGTAACATAGTAATATGCCTGATTGAAACCAAGCTGTTGTTTTCAAAGGCTCGTCATATTTTCAGATCTAAAACACACATGTGTTTCAAGACGTCCTAAACTATGCTGTTTTTTGGCAAGTTAACACGCCTGATTGTATCTATATAATGTTAGCAAGAAGCTAAACTGACTATGAAAGATCTGAGCTTCCTGTTCAGCAGTTCAGATTAATACACAATAACACACTCCGAACTCCTTGTTGGAGGGAAAATGTATGTAATAAGTTGTTGTCATGATGCTGGAATTGTGGAATACCCTTGGATCACACTAATTTCACACATTTAGATGCACTAGTGACGATGTCATACTTTGTTACAGGATAATGTGATTTTTGAGCGGCTGAATGAAGCATCCCAGTATAAAGACCTGACCGTAGCCCACCTGGAGCAGTTTGCCACTGAAGGTAAGCAGATTTATGCAGTAGTTAATTGTATATTGTCACTGTCCAAAGAAACACAAGTATCTTCAAAATGGCAACTTTACAGGAGAGGGCAAAAACCTCATTTAATTTGAATGGAAGTCAATGGAACCACACAGCAGCTGCTGTGTTCAAATGATGCATAAAAGTAAAAGCTACCTGTTGTAATGTCTTGAGGGTCCATGTTTCAGTCCATCAATCTTAGAACTGTGTGACTTACATTAACAGCTTCATGGTAGTTACTGGTAGTCATAAAATTAGCTTGCTGATAACGTTTTGCCTGCTGATGTGTGCATCCATGTGTTTGCATACACAGTTTGTTTGTTGATTTGAACATATTGGGAAAAAAACAGCTGGAGCCTGTACAAAAAGTATGGCAGATTTGATATTTTGTTCATGTTTCATTTTCTTACAGCATGTTTTAAAATATGCACTAAAATTAGCAGAAAAATACTTTCATATTTATAATATTTCATGATAATTCATATTTCATAATAATAAATTACATATTTAACGTTGTATCCTGTAGAGGATATTTTAAGTTATTTCAACTTTTTAAAAAATCATTCAAATTTGTAAATTGCCTGGAGCTACTTGACCCTTTGCAACCGACTCTGTGTGTTTGTACGTGTTTGCAGGTTTGCGGACTCTCTGTTTCGCGTATGTGGATCTGGAGGAGAGCGTTTATCAGGAGTGGCTGAAGAAGTATAACAGTGTCAGTACCGTCCTAAAGGATCGCGCTCAGAAGCTGGAGGAGTGTTACGAGCTGCTGGAGAAGGTACAGTCAGCTCAGACTAACTCTGATCCAGGGTCACTGAAATGGCTAATTTAATGATCGAATTTACTAGATAAAGCTGGTTATGAAAAAACATGGCAACAATAAAACGACTTAAAGTCCACATGAGCTGGAAAACATAATACATGTTTCTTTTGTATGATGACATATTTCTGAGTGAAACATGGTTTCAAGGAGGGTCTTCCTGTTATTTTCCCAGCCCACTAGTGCACAGTGACACTTATCCAGAGGGACTAAGGAAGGTGCTTGCTTGTCCAATCAGAGAATGTATCATAGTTACTAGAAATAGACTATAATCTGAGCTACTCTTGACCTTAGATAATGGCAGTCAGTGCTGAAGCCTAGAAAGCAAGTGTACCACAAGGCGTTTCAGTAGGAGCTAGATCAGTGTTTATTTGAAGGCTTCACAAAGAGATGTGTCTTCAGGCAAGGGAGCAGCTACGTGCCAGGAGAAAGAAGAGTCTTGATGCTTGTCTTTCATGTGTCTTGGTGGCTTGGGTCAGGTCAAGCCATATTTGAAGCTTGAAGAGCTTGAGGTATAGATTGAGGGTTGACCATTGCATTCAGGTAGGGGTGAGGTGGCTTTGTAGATGAGCATCAGCAGTGGGAGTGTTCTGATGTGGCCAGCTACAGGAAACCATTGAAGCTAGTGATAACAGCCTTGGAGTGATTTGAGCAAACTCATGGTGTTTTCACACCTGCAAGTCCAGACCAGTGTCTGAACCAAGGTCCCTGTTTTTTGTTACATTGTACACATGTGATCTTACTTAGTTTTGGTTTCATGTTGCAGTATAGCGAGGACACTGAAGACCTTTGCATGACACCCACATCCTGTCGTCATTACCTACATGGGTCTCCCTATACTTGACATTATTTGGCTTGAAGTGGGGCATTTGACAGTGTGTTGTGAATTTGGTGGTGCACTGCTTTTTCTGATGGCTATGCGCAATGAGGTGTAGTGCAGGACTACACCTTGCAAACCTGAAGCGCTTCTGTTGCTGCGGTATCTCTCAGAGCTCTCAAACAAAAAGGATGTTTTAAAATTGTGATGCACAAATTACCATAGCACATCCCCTGGTAAACCTAGTCCAGCTTGGTTAAGGCTTCAGACACGCTTTTCCTGCAGAAATGCTCATCGAGCAGGACCCAGTTGTCTCTGTGCTGCAGCATGTGTCCAGCAGTGGGCGCTATTTGGTCAGGAATGTGTGCGGCGATGCAAGCTAGTGATTGCAGTGAAGGTGGGAAAAAGGGAATCGCTCTCACTCTACAGTTAACTACAGCTTGCTGAAAGGGCACTTAGGCAAACATGCACACACAGAGCCCTCGAGCATTCCTGAACAGCTTATGGCGTTATTCGCAAGATGACATAAGGAGACTCACACTAAGGCGACAGACATTCATAACACTGTTATGAAGTATCATCTTCATGTAGTTTAACTGGAATATTCATGCAAATGTAAATGTAGAGGCATCAGAATCACATAGGGCATCAGAATCCCCTATTGGACTGATTCTATAGCTGAGAATGATGCTTTATAACAGTGTTATTAATGGAACAAATGCTATATTGAATACATATGGTGTTGAAAATACCATGTTTATGAAAATACCATATGCTTATTAAAATACCATATGCTTATGAAAATACCATATGCTTATGCGTATGTTCCTACAGTAAATAGGCAGTATATAGCCAGTTGCTTGTTTCCACATATGTGTTTGTGTGTGTGTGTGTGTGTGTGTGTGTGTGTGTGTGTGTGTGTACCAGGGTTATAGGGGCCCAAACCTGGTCAGGGTCAGGGTTATGGCTACGCTATTAGCAGTTCTGGTTAAGGTTTTGGGTAAGTTTCCAGTAAATGAATGGGAGTCTATGAAATGGTCCCACGTTCCACCGTTTGTGTGTGTGTGTGTGTGTGTGTTCAGGCTCTATCCCAGATGAGCTGGAATGGGGTGGGGGTGAGACCACAGTGGGGATAATTACCTGCACCAGTCTGCCAAGAACCTCATAAAACTCAGTCAACAACACCACCGTGTTACCAACACACACTGTCTCTCTCACACACACAGGGAGGGCAAAGTTCTGACATAAAGCAGAAAAAGTGAGCACAAAGTGAGACGGATGGGTCAAAAGAGGCAGAGAAACTTGACTAAGAAGCAGACAGACTGTATTTCAGCTATTCTGTGTTTCCGAGCGTGCCACCATCCGCACAAGAAAGCCAGTGTTTATATAAGCACAACGGCCTAAAAATGAGTCACCTGGTATTGCACCTAGTACTATGTAATACCTCCACAAGGACAAATAACAGCTGTGATTAGATTGGGCGTTGACCGGACAAGTTTCTGGATGTAGGCCACATCAATGTTCAGACACTCTTGCATGAAGGAATTGTGCAGTTGGGCCAGATTTGGTGGATGCCTTCCCTGGCACAATTCTGAAGAGAGTTTCCTGTAACACTGGGATTTTAGCCACTGCTGGTAGGCCCGTATGACCGTACCCTTCCACACATGGAAGGATACATTCACTGCACTGTAGCACCTCTTCTCTATCTATGAATCCCATCACTCACACCCCTCAGGTATTTATAGCCCCATCATGCTTGTGCAGTTACTACCACCTTAAACACTAAAGGTGACTCATTTTTTTGTCCGGTGAGCTTATCTACAGCATTAGAAAACTGAAATGAGCCACAAACTATAATCAATAATCAGTTTTTGCATTACATATCATCTCTGTCCACAACAAGTAAGCCTCTTAATTTTTTCCTATATTTATTTTTCTGCATCATTTGAGCACTGCAGCTGTCCTGTACCATTTCACGATCAACAGAAATGCTCCAGAACTGCTTGGAATAAAATCTCCTCCCATAGACGTGCAGTAACAGTGCAGAATGTTTTTGCCGTCTCCTGTAAAGTTAAAGACAGTGATGATGTGTTAAGAGCTTTTGCAAGCTTGCTGTTTCAGAGACAAGTGTTTTTTAATGACAGCAGTGATATGTCTCCCTCTCTCCCTCTCTCAGGACCTGCTGTTGCTTGGGGCGACGGCTATAGAGGATCGCTTGCAGTCGGGCGTCCCAGAGACCATCTCCACTCTCATGAGGGCGGACATCAAGATATGGGTTCTGACCGGAGATAAGCAGGAGACCGCCATCAACATTGGTGTGTGTGTGTGTGTGTGTGTGTGTGTGTGTTTTGTGTGTGTTTAGTATTGTTAATGTAATCAGACTTTTGAGACATTTTGGTCTGTCCATCATTAAATGTACACACAATGTAAAGGCCAAAAGGCATTCAAAATGTATCTGAAAAACGACATAATGAAGAATGAATGAATGAATGTATATATAATATATATATATATATATATATATATATATATATATATATATATATATATATATATATATATGTATATATGCAGTTATGCAACGCATTTGAGATATTAGAACAACTATTAGAAACACACTGAACAGGAACGGCCTTCCTGGAAGGACACTATAAAGTAAGCTGCTGCTTTCCTGTCCATCTCAATGCAGACCAACAATATACATATATTATGATAGTCATGTAACACTTTTGAAATATCTAAAAATATGATATTGAAATGGATTGTTATACCTGAAAATATATATCTAATGAGGTACGTTTAAAACATTACCTATAATGGAAGATCCATAATTCCAATTAATTTCCCATTGTGAACAATTGATTTCACATCATCTTAAAACATATAATATATTATAATAGCACTTAGTTTTGTCCGTAGATGTAATACAAATGGAACATATTGTTATTATGAATGGGTACTTATATTTGTAATGCCTTTTAGATACCTTTGCAGGAAAAAGTAAGTGAATCCCTTTGATAACTAATAGAATGTGGTCTGATTGTTATCTAAGACACAATTATAGACAAACACAATCTGACTGAACTAATAACACACAGACAGTTGTACTTTACATTGAATGACATCCACAGTGCAGGCTAGAAGACGTAAGTGAGGTTCTGTGTCAATGACTTTTCCAAGAGCTAATCGCCAAATGTTGTGGAGATTGGAAGTGTGGCTCTCACCGGAGCTTGGCCCATTAAATAAAAGCCACACACAAAGCCTGGTTACTGACAAACCTGTCCTTCCTTAACAAAGGTTAATGTGAACCATGTCTCAATGCAAACAACTTTCAGAAGACTGAAAAAGGCTACAAAGGCCTTGCTAAAGACCTGGGTGTACATTCAATTCAATTCAATTCAATTCAATTCAATTCAACTTTATTGTCATTATACCAGTACAGGGTTGCACAGTATAACGAAACACAGTCAGGCTCCTCTTCCAGCGCAGTTACAAGAATATGTGTGTGTGTGTATATATATATATGTATATATATATATATATATAT
>CM067497.1:6466252-6476787 GCA_034552555.1 Semaprochilodus insignis
TGTGTGTGTGTGTGTGTGTGTGTGTGTGTGTGTGTTGTCATTCAGTCGAGGAATAATTGCTCTGCTGTTGTGTAAATCCTATATCCGGCCTGTGGTCTCTTAGGCCTTACAAACCGGCTAAACCACCCCCGGCACCCCCTCCACCCCCACTACACGCCCCCGTACTGTCCAGAACCTCACACACACACACACACAACAGTGTAATCCTGATCCTTTTTGTCAGTTGTGTGTATATGTGTGTGTGGTGAGGGTGTGAAAGAGAGAATGGAGGTGAGTGTGTATGTGTATGTGTTTGTTTTTGTACTTTTTCTGAAAAAAATGAAGGAAATTCAGAGAAGAAAACAGCCCTAACCTACAAGAAAGAAAGACTCCTGACTCTGTAAACTCTTTTCTACAACAGCTCCATAGTTCAAAATGGGTTACAATAGACGTTTTTCAGAAGAAGGAAAAAGCAACCAAATAAAATTATCTTGAATGTATTTGAATTTATTTAATTGAATGTAATTTTGAATTATCTGAATGTATTTTGGACCCTTACTATGTGGCCATTAATGTAGAAATTTTCATACATTGTTTAATAACAAACCTGTGTGTGTGTGTGTGTGTGTGTGTGTGTGTGTGTGTCTGCGTGTGAACGTGTACAAGTGCATGTTTGTGAGAGAGAACACTTCCCTGAGTTTGCACTGTTTGTTTAAAGAGCCACTTTATGCTCCTTATTTTCTGCTCAATCCCACCATGAAGAACATTGCCCTGTCTTTCATCTACCCACTGCTGCCGTGACAGAGAGAAAGAGAGAGACTGAGTGATAGAATCAGATAAGTTCAAAGGACAGAAGATTTCAGGAGATTTGGATGTTGTATTTTTTTGCAGTATGTTTAAAAACGTCTGAGCCTGTTCTAACAACACTCACGCTTCTTTTTCACCAGGAGGAATTAATGGAAATGTTTGATCTTTTGTTATCCACTGGGGGTTTCCTTCAGAAAGCAACCAGGGGGAAAAGGAGAATGTGTGTGTATGTGTGTGAGAGAGAGAGGGAAAACGAGAAAGAGAGAGAGAGACAGAGAGAGAGACAGAGAGAGAGAGAGAACAGGCCACCCAATAGTTTGAGCAATGGAAAGGAAGTGTCCGTCTTTCTGCTCCATAGACGTTTCACTCTGTTCAGGTGTATCAACAAATGAGCCGTGGAGGGGAGGAAAGGAAAAGAAGTGATGGAGAAAAAGAGTGGAAAATAAAAGAATACACAGAGTTATCATTACATTTTATCCACATGACTGCGTAGCACTTAAATGCCACTGTAAACACTGGATCATTTCGAGCCGCTATGTTGTACAGGTTAAGCTCTGTCTCGATTGCAGCAATATACACTACGTACTGTGTTCTTACCTTCTACACTACACTATATCCTTACACCGTACACTATATCCTTACACGGTAAACTGTATCCTTACACCGTACACTGTATCCTTACACTGTACACTATATCCTTACACTGTACACTGTATCCTGACACCATACACTATATCCTTACACCGTACACTGTATCCTTACCTCTGTACACTATATCCTTACACTGTACACTGTATCCTTACACCGTACACTATATCCTTACACTGTACACTATATCCTTACACTGTACACTGTATCCTTACACTGTACACTATATCCTTACACTGTACACTGTATCCTTACACCGTACACTATATCCTTACACTGTACACTGTATCCTTACACCGTACACTATATCCTTACACCGTACACTATATCCTTACACCGTACACTGTATCCTTACACCGTACACTATATCCTTACACTGTACACTATACACTATATCCTTACACTGTACACTATATCCTTACACTGTACACTATACACTATATCCTTACACTGTACACTATATCCTTACACTGTACACTATACACTATATCCTTACACTGTACACTATATCCTTATACTGTACACTATATCCTTACACTGTACACTGTATCCTTACACCGTACACTATATCCTTACACTGTACACTATATCCTTACACGATACACTATACACTATATCCTTACACTGTACACTATATCCTTACACTGTACACTGTATCCTTACACGATACACTATACACTATATCCTTACACTGTACACTATATCCTTATACTATACACTATATCCTTACACTGTACACTATATCCTTATACTATACACTATATCCTTACACTGTGCACTATATCCTTACACTGTACACTATATCTTTACACTGTACACGATATCCTTATACTATACACTATATCCTTACACTGTGCACTATATCCTTACACTGTACACTGTATCCTTACACAGTACACTATATCCTTACACTATACACTGTATCCTTACACTATACACTATATCCTTACACTGTACACTATACACTATATCCTTACACTGTACACTATATCCTTACACTATACACTATATCCTTACACTGTACACTATATCCTTACACTATACACTATATCCTTACACTGTACACTATATCCTTACACTATACACTATATCCTTACACTGTACTTTATATCCTTACACTGTACACTAGACACTGTATCCTTACACTGTACACTATATCCTTACACTATACACTATATCCTTACACTGTACACTATATCCTTACACTGTACACTATATCCTTACACTATACACTGTACACTATATTTCTGCACTATATTTAGTCATATGCTGTATTCTAACAATGTGCACTGTTTCATATATGCTTAAATTATACACTGTACAGTGTAGACTTTTTTTTTCTCTCACAATATACAGTATATTCTCACTGTGCACTCTACTGTGTTATTTCACATTATGCACTATATTATAATATTGTACTCCAGATACTGTGTATCATATTCATACACCTACTTTATGTATGTCACTGTTTTATTTCCCCAAAATGCATACTGTTTGTAATGTGCATACTTTTTGTTGTTGTTCTACTGAATCATGCAGGTGTCTACATCTGCTCTACATCTGCTGCCTCATGCCGTGAAAGTAAACTAGTACACTGTGGACGTACTACGAGTGTTTAGTGACACAGTTTGTATATGTCTGTTTGCAGGGTGTCTCCTCTGCAGAAGTCTGAGATAGTGGACATGGTGAAGAAACATGTAAAAGCCATTACCCTGGCCATCGGAGACGGAGCCAATGATGTGGGAATGATCCAGACCGCTCATGTGGGAGTGGGCATCAGTGGCAATGAGGGCATGCAGGCCACAAACTCATCAGATTACTCTATAGCACAGGTACACGCATACGCGCACACACACACACGCACACACACACGCACGCACACACACACACACACACACACTCCAGCTACTACTCTACGGCACAAATCTCCTGTTTGTTAGGTACACTTACCTTGTATGTACACTTGATGACTACTTCATCAGAAATACCTACTATTTAAGTGCACTGGATTGGTTTACCCCTACTGATTATAGCCCTTCTGTAGGAGTTCACCAGTAGGAGGTGCTGATAGAGGAAGTGGAAAAGTCAGAGTCAGGACAAACCTCAGAAAAACTAAACATGGCAGTGGCTCAATGATGGCTAAGAGCTTCACATGACACCAAACGCTATATAATTGTACAGTCCTGAATTTCACTCTGACACCAGTCACTCGACTTTACACTCTCAGATATCCTCTGAACGTGCTGGAACCAAGTCTTAGTCAAGTCTTAGCATTGAACTAGCTAACCCTGATAGCAAGAGGGTGGCGGACCACTATTGGCCAGCTAACGCCAAAGCTTTTGGTCAGGGCTTTTTGAGCACACCATCAGTGTTTAAGTAGAGTCTTAGACAAAATGACACTTTCATCGGTCGTTTTCCACTGACAGTTTACTTCAGTTTACTTCATTTTTCCTTCTTTCTCATGTTTGTTGTCCTTTCTAATTTTCTAATAATTTTTCCATTTCACTTCACCTCGAACTCATAATTTCAGTAATACCCATTACTGAAACTGAAGTTTGTGCTGAAGCGTATAATACACTGGTAGATAGTTTATTGTATCGACACGTCACATATAACCAGACGGCCTCTTCCAGGCTTAGTCCTCAAACCAGATCTCACAAAAATGAGACTGCGGATGTAATAGGCTTGAACTTCTACCATGATGAGTTTTGACCATATCACCCATCTCGAGGTCTAGTACATAATAAACTGCTTACTCAGTGTCTAAGATCAGATACACCCACAACACCCACAACACCCACACACACACACACACCCACGCACACACACACACACAAACAGAGTCATTAGAGTGCTCTGCAGCTTCGCTTTCAGCATCTCATCTTTAAGCTCACACATAATTATACCAACACACAAAATAACCACCAGACTCTCTCTCTCTCTCTCTCTCTCTCTCTCACTCACTCTCTCACTCTCTCACACACTCACACTCACACACACACACACACACACACTTTAGCCCACAGTGTTGTTTTATCCTGGTGCTTCTGTACTAATGGCTTACATGTGTTGCTTTGGGCATGGGGTCCATGAGGAGATTCACTCTCTCTCCCTCTCTCTCTCTTTCTCTCTCTCTCTCTCTGTAGTTCTCGTACCTGGAGAAGCTGTTGTTGGTTCATGGAGCCTGGAGCTATAACCGCGTTACTAAATGCATCCTGTACTGTTTCTATAAGAACGTGGTGCTGTACATTATAGAGGTACGTTCACTGCCTTCCTGCGCACAGAGGTTTTCAGTTAAGTTTCATTCAACAATCGACATAAAAAACAAAATAAATAAATAAAATTATTAATGCAGTGGGACAAAAAAATCTAATTGAAAAGACTACAAATGGTGAATGAAGTGTCCCGACAGTAGGGCTGTGTTCAGCATATTGATATGGCTCTATATTGAGGATGAACTTGTTTCAGCATGCACATCCATACGCTGATGCCTGCATTGATATTTTTGAATCTACTTTTCCACGAGGCGTGTATGCACAAGTAAAACTGATGCCTCATTCAGATGTGAGTGGAAAAGCGCTATTTAGAACCATATTCAATTCAGAATTTACACAACCTCAGCACCAGACCGAAACCATGAATTATTATGGCCACTTCCGTTTCTACTTACTTTACACCCAAATTGGGATTGAGTCAGTCGTTTTTGTCCTGAAGCAAATATACTGTGGGTTAGGAAACACATGAAATGCGCTAGCACTTTACCAGTCCTTCCTCTCCACTACAGCCACGTTAATAACTTTATGGTATCATAAGCATCATTTAACACAGATTAGTCAAAAATGGTGTAATAAATTGGTCAATCGTGACTTTAGACCAAAAAATCTGCCGATTATTCACCTCACACAGAATACTGCCTGTGCTGCTACTTTTCCTGCCAATACCATCACTACCTAGCACTATGAGAATGTTCAGGTTTTCCTGTCATTGTGGGGACTTTTGCTCATTACATAAAATCCAGACTCCATGGATGATAGGAGTAAAAGGACGGTAATGTGTGCGTGTTTGCTGTACAAGTATAGGACAACTGCCCAATTATACTACACCTAAACCTATCCCTAATATTAACGCTCTCTTTAGATTTTCCCCCAAATGTGGTGTGTGCTGAGAACATGTGCTCAAGTGAGGGCCAGTAAAACATCCTTACTTGAGCAACAGTTGTATGTTGTCCTATACTTGTGAGAATAAGAATAAGTCCTCACAAGTATAGCAAGACAGGAACACACTCATGTACATTAGAGAGAGACGTCTTGCAGCTGTTTGTAGAAGTGTTTGACAGTGATAGATGAGACGCCTCCACTCCGATCTCTGCTTTCTGTCACACACACACACACACGCACACACACACAAACACACACACTCTGTTCTCGGATGACAGTGTCTCTGGTATGTTCTGAACTGGGAGGGCTCCGTTGGTTTAGATGAGGGTCAGTAGCTGTGCGTGTGTGTGTGTGTGTGTGTGTGTGTGTGTGTGTGTGTGTTCTAGGAAGAGCATGAGTTTTACTGACAGGGTTACCCTCCTGTCCACTGGAGCATTTGTCAGCTGTGCCCCTTTTTTAAAGATGCCAGCAGGTGCAGCAACATGACCCACCTCTTGTGTGTGTGTGTGTGTGTGTGTGTGTGTGTGTGTGTGTGTGTGAGGTCGTGAGGGGGTAGGGGCCCAGGTTTTGAGTCATCAGAATAAGTCATCAGAATTCTCTGTGTACCAGAATGAATTTGTGTTATTACAGGTATCAGCATAAAATGACATATGTCTATATATATACTCCACACCCTACACGCTACAATAATTCACATAAATTCATATTCCTGCTAGCTGCTGAACAGGATTAATGATGTAATAATATTACATTAATATGTACATTTGCAGTAAGCGTGTAGTGGGTACAGTAGGGGATAGTGGGAATTGTCTGTTTCATTAGCCGTTTGTGTTTTGAATGAGTGCTGTGCTGTAGCACCTCGTTTTGTGCATTTGAATTTGGGTGGGGCTGGGGAGGGGGTTATTAGGGAGGATTTGCTGCTAGCAAAGAGGAGCTTTTGAGGTTAAAGGTCACAGACTGTCTTTGTCTTCATGACAGAACACAGCGGGGTGAGCGGGCTGGGTGGACAGCAAGTGTGTATGTGTGCTTCAGTGACTGTGTGTTTGTTTTTGTACATTTTCTGGACAGAAATGTCTACTTTGGAAAATAAGAAAAAACACAAACACAGACACAAACACACACACACACACACACATACACACACACATATATATATATATATATGCACTTTATTAAGAACACTTCCAGTGCTGCTGCTGGAGTGTTTAAACACTGTGTCCACTCACTGTTCACTCTATTAGACACTACCTTGCTGGTCCACCTTGTAGCATGAACATTAAAGTATATGGAATGAACATTGGTATATATACAATGAACTTTGATATAATAAAATGGTCTTTTCACATGATGTGCACGATTTGTCTGATCATTTGAGGCGTCTGCTTTGGTTGGTTTGAACAATGTAACATTTAACAAATTAAACTAGCATTTATTTACCAGTATTTATTAACTTAGTACCTAGTATGAATGCATTTCGTGAACAAATATAAATTGTGCACATACACATGAAAAGACTATTGTATTATATCATGTTCAGTGTTTATATATCAGCGTTCATTGTGTATGTATCAAAGTTCATTCCATATATATTAATGTTTATTCCATATAAATCACTGTTAATTCCATGTATATCAAAGTTCATTGTATATATATATATATATATATCCACATATTATATGGGCCATATTACAAGTAGGTATTTACGTATTTATAAAACATGGCTTACATACATATAATACATATGGTACACATTATTACACGTAGATACATGTGTATATGTGATACATATGGAATGTATGTATGACCCCTTGCCTTGACATTGTATCAAAACAAGCGTGTGTGTGTTTATGTCTGTGAGATGATGTGAGGATCAAAGTGTTTTCATGTTGTGATATCTTCACTAGAGTTTATTATCTTTTAGTGTCTCTCTCTCTCTCTCCCTCGCTCTCTCTCACTACTCTTTTTTTGTCTGTCCTCTGTCATCCCACGTCTCCATACCCCCCTGCCCCCACCCAACACTTCCAGCTGTGGTTTGCCTTTGTGAATGGCTTCTCTGGGCAGATTCTGTTTGAGCGTTGGTGCATCGGCCTCTACAACGTGGTGAGTTCTATCTTTCCGCTCTGTTTCTCTCTCTCCCTGTTATCAGAATTCCAGATCTGTATACAAGTGCCTAGTTTTTGTTTGTCCTCCATTTATCTGTGTATTTCCAGTCTATGCATATAAGACTGACATAAATATACACAGATGCAGTTTCGCTTTTGTTTCTGTCTTTATACAGAATAGAAACTACACACAAACAGAGCCCATGCCAGATTATTTGTAGCATTTGTAGGCAGTATAAATACTCCTGTATAAGTTATTGACCAGTGTAGTCTCATGTTTATGTGTGCCTGTATGTGGTCTATGTTTCAGATTTTCACAGCGCTCCCTCCCTTCACATTGGGCATTTTCGACCGGCCATGCAGCCAACAGAACATGCTGCGGTTTCCACAGCTGTACCGCATCACGCAGAACGCAGACGGCTTCAACACCAAGGTAACAACACACATACCATGAACAACAGAGATGTCCCGAGCAATCAGAATCTTTTAATACTAAATGTATCTGCTCATACTAACTACAGATTCAATAAGGTAAGACCTGGTAGGCTGCCAACTACACTCATCATCAAAAGAACAGTTGCACTCAGAAGGAAGTGTGGGATTGCAGTGCTGTTGGGAAGGAAGATAAAGGTTACCAGGAACAACAAATGATGATACATTTAGACTGATATGGGGATTATTTATTGAGCTACACATACAGAAGTAGTGTCTCTCAGTATGGTGTCTGGTCGCCATGTTTGCTAACCCAACATGCCAGACATCTCGGCATGGAGCTGTAGAGGTTCCTAATGGTGTCCTGTGATAATCCATCCCATGCAGCTTGAATATTCTGACACAGTTCCTGCAGATTGTGTGGTAGGAGTGGAGGTGGAGTGACACCAGGCCTTCTGAACGTGTAACTTGTGACAGCAAAACGTTCATCTTGGTGCTGACCACGGTGCCTCCACACACAGATTCGTTGGTCGTCTCCAGCAAGACACAAGCGGGACTCATCACTGAAGATGACCCTCTGCCATTTTGAGTAACTCCATTACAATCTGACACGACACCATTGCAGTCTTTGGCGACACTGACGTGGTGTTAAGGGCAGTCGTTGTAACGTTCTGCGTGCATGTAGTCCTCCGTCATGCAGCCATCTGCCAGTGGTGCTGCCACTAACAGGATGATCATGGAGGGCATCACTGCTCATTGAATGTCTGCAATCGTGGCTGTTGGGTCAGTCAGGTACAGCGATAAGGCCCGTCCCTGCTTACATCACATGCACGGCTGAGCGTGAAACTTGAATCATTAGCATGTCTCACAATGTCAAACCTACCCACCAAGTTTCATTCCTGTCGGTTGATTCCTTCTGGGTGCAGCTATTTGTGCAACTATTCTTTTGATGATTATTGTATTAAAGCCAGATAATGGTTTTAGTGAGTCAAGGTCACAGCAGGGTCTCCTACAGCACCTGTGAGCCTGTTTCACTTATTTCTCCAGTGCTTCACTGGTAGCCGTGGACTGAGGGCTGTCTATCACACTATAATCAGAATATTAGGCCACGCCCAGACTCAGCTTGACATCATAACAATAAAAAGACTGTTTTTGGTGCGACATAAATCCATTTTTAAAAAGGCTGTACTACATGTAGGACCAAACCCCTTAAAGAACCACCTTTTTAATTGTGTATAGCATGCGTCTAGTGTGACACAATCTGAAATAAATAATAAATAAATAATAAAATGCATGGATTGATTAGCCTATAGCCTTAACTTGCCACTGAGAGTCTGATGGCTGTGCTTGTACATTTCATTTTCTGTATTTTGTTTGGTTAATTTGACCATATTTGATAAAAAGCTAGCGTAACACTATCAGTGCTTCATGTTCTTGCATCTTGCCTGTAATAGGCCTATAGATTTTACCTTTAAACCCATTTAGCTCACTAAAATCTGCCCTCAGGGTGGTTCTGACACATGTCGGTCAGTAAACTGAATCAGCTTGTGGAACTGGAGCTACTGTTGTCTATGCCTACGCAGTAGAGACTGTATGCTGCCTTTATTGTTGGCTGCGGTATCTTTTAAGGCAGCCCACAAGCACAGTCTAACTGCAATTGCGAGAGCTTATTATTGATGTAGCAGTTGGTTCACTAATTAGCAATACAAGGCCACTAAAGTGTGAAGTTCATTCCCGTCTCATGTTTTCCGGCACAGAAACACTAAATATGAAATCTGTGAATTATTGGCTTTGCTGAATCACACATTTTGAGAAGGTATAATAGTTCCACACTGCCTTCTGAACATGCGTTCTAACTGTGGACCACCTCTGTTCCTGTAATCTCTGTGACAGTGATGTGAAGAAGGAGCTTAATTTAGATCTTTTATATCAGATCATGTCCAAACAGACCGAAGCATGAGTCTACGTTTTAACCTGTTCTGCATCGCCCACCTACAGTAATCCGCAGAGCTACAGTGGGTGTCCTTCATAGCAGTGATTGACAGGCTGTGATTGTTCTGGTCTGCTGGTGGCTCAGAGAGGGATTGCCCATGTCTGGGGGTTGTTTAGACCCCTGGGATCGCAGAGGGTAAACTAAGAGACGGTGAGACGGTGCTGTTACCATGGCGATTATAATGAGATTCAGGGGGACAGAATAAGGAAGTCATTCATGTAAGGCAGTGGGGGGCTCGGCGAGCGTGTGAGCGTGTTTGTTTTAAAGGTAATGGGGAGGACACTGCGCCGGTTGTATAACTGTAGAAGAGCTGTTTGTGTGGGCTGTGTGTTTTTTGGCAGTGAGCTGTCCTGATTGGCTCTAGTCACACACACTCTCTCTCTCTCTCTCTCTCTCTCTCTCTCTCTCTCTCTCTCT
>CM067497.1:6479752-6504516 GCA_034552555.1 Semaprochilodus insignis
CCCCCATCTTTCCCTCCCCCGTATGGCAGTCTTTCTGGACATTCCTTTTCCGTTCCAAAGAGGGAGCATCCGAAGAAAAGTAAAAGCTTGTGTTACCAGCGCAACTCGTGGTGCTTTCCGTTTATTTATTTCTTTATTTATCCATCCATCACTCTCATCGTTCGAGCAGTCATCTGTTTAGCAGACGCCGTTTTCTTTGGCCGCCCGTCGTCCCTTGGCCACGATCTCGGAGAGCTTTTCGCGACACGGCCAAACATATCGGGACGTCCTCCCAACGATAACATTGCAGCCCACTCTGTTGTGCGTTTGAGCTGCAACCTTGAGCGACTTGGCCGTCCTCCATCACGACTGGCTTTCAGATCATGTCCCTCGCTTTTTTATAGAATGAAGTCACTTTCATCTGATTTACAGGGAGACATCATGCACTGTGTCCTCTGCATAGGGTCTGTTTATCAAAGGTAGGGTCAAACCTGCTTGGGTCCCACTTCATTCAGAAACTAAATTGGGAATGGCATTGGAATTCCATCTGGAGCTCAGAGCTTTATCCCAGCCGGCTTTAAATGGGGGTGCCTCCTTATTGAAGGCATAAATTTGAGTAAAGATGTCGTCGTTATGTTGATGTATTTTTTAATTTAGGGTTTAAAGTGAAGAATAGCTGCTGATGTGGGGGAATTGCAATACGTCTTCGAGGAGGACTGGTGCTAAGTGGAGCTGGAATTTTAAAATTATTATTAATTCCTGTATAATGTATAATTTTTATGGGCGTGTGTGGATTAGGTTCTCCCAGTGTGCATTAGGACGACTATTCACAGCATACTTACCATAAGTACCAAGCGTAGAGAGTTGGCTAGTGGACTGTGTGATCACTCGTTCAGGTGTGCCCTGTGATTGAATCTTTAACCTGTCGGTCAGTTTGAACTCGTTTTATGGATACAGGTTAAGCTTAATCTTGAGTTAAACCTGATAGGCTTAATCTGTGTTTTTAAAACCAGCTCCCAGAATTCCTTACTGTGCTTTGACCTCTAGCTTGTTTAGAGTTTCTCTGTCTCCTCTGCCCTGTGACTGAAGGTATGGATAGCATATCAATCAGCAGTTCTTGCTTGTTGATTGACCTGTATGTCTCCTGGTCTCTCTGTCTCCAGTCTGAACGAGCGTGCCCACCTGTTGACTCGGGTGTTCAGAAAGACACCCTCCAGCGTGGGACGCTCCAATTCTGTGCAGCAGACCGTGTCACGTAAGTATTACCCAACACACGCGGCACATGCAGCACATGTGACACACGTTACACACGTTACATACGCAGCACACGTGACCCTTCCACTACATACAGCACACTTGGAAATGTGATCACATGTGGCACCCCCAGCTCAGCTGGAATATGCAGCACATGAGGCATATGCAGCACATTTGGAACACACAGCACATGTGGAACACATGGCACACGTGGCTCACGCAGCACATGAGGCACACAAGGCACACGTGGCCCATATAGCACTTGAGGCACACGTGGCTCACGCAGCACACACAGTACGTAAGACACACAAGGCACGCTTGGCACATGCAGCACACGACACTTGCACCCCATACACCATACTTGGCACACATAGCACACAAGGCACACATAGCACACGTGGATCATGTACCGAACACAACACACAAGACACACACACATGGCCCACACAACACACAAGACACACACACATGGCCCACACAGCACATAAGGCACACGTGGCACACACAGCACACGTGACACCTGCACCACATACAGTGGATAAAGCACTGTGGTGCCCTGACCAGGTGCTCCGGTTTCCTCCCACAGTCCAAATATATGCAGGCAAGCAAACTGGAGATCCTAAATTGCCCCTAGGTGTGTGTGTGTGTGTGTGTGTGTGTGTGTGTGTGTGTGTGTGTGTGTGAATGTTTATGTCTGTGTATCTGCCCTGTGATGGACTGGTTGTCTGTCCAGGGTGTTTCCTACCTTTTGTCCAGTGAGCACTGGGATAGGCTCCAAAACCCCCCATGACCCAGAAGGATGGTTAGAAGATGAATGAGTGAATTTCTGCGCGTTTTCCATTTGTATTGATGTCAGTGACAAAAATGCTGCAACTGAAAGAAAAAAATTGAAACTTTAGAATAAACGTCTCAGTGAGTCACAAAGGACTGATATAAAACGTGATTGTGATTTTGTCATCAGCAGCAGTAACTGTGACTTGTAGGAGTTATTTTGGGTGCCTCCTTATTGAAGCTCTCTTATCTTCCTCTGCAGATGGCTATGCATTCTCCCAGGAAGAGCACGGAGTGGTGTCCCAGTCCCAGGTCGTGCGCTCCTACGACACCACCCGCCAGCGGCCTAGCCTGTAGCTTGGCGACGCATCACGACGGAGTTGTCATGGCGACAGCCTACACAGACTTTTAAAGGGACACGCCCATTCTGGGCGAGCCTGCTGTGGCCTTACTGGACCTCTGAAGTGAACTGAACTAAACTGTGCTTGGCCTGCGCTGCCCTGGGCCTTGCTATACATTAACCAAGCCTTTCCTGGCAAGACTAAACTGCAGGGGAAGTGGGTGGGGTTGGGGGGGGAGCTTTCTCACAATGGATGGGCCAGTCAATACACACCAATACTGCAGCGGACGGGCATGAGGAGCCAATCAGCATCCAGACATGACGCATGGAAAGCCAGAGACAGTGGCGTTTCTCTCTGTAACTTCTCTGTAACAGGCTGCGGCACACCGCCCTGTGGATGTTGTCATGCATGTGCGTAAACATACGTCTGTGTGTACGTTCGGTGTGAGTGTGCGAGCGCGTGCTCCTGGTTCTGCGGTGCGTTTGGGTTGGCTGGCTGGCACGTGGCAAGGCTCCACCGTCCTATACACTGTAAGAAATGATTCGATGTTTTAGCTCAATTAAGTAATGAAGCTGGTTGCCTTCAAATTTCCAATAGAACGTTTCCAGGAGGGAAATCTGTGTTGACCGCACAGTCCACTTATTACTTGAAGGTCAGTGAAACCAGGCGACCAGGTTGCTTTCTTCCGTATGTTAAAGTATGGAACTGTTTTTTACAGTGTGTATGTGTGTGTGTGCTGCGGTGTTGAGAGGAGATGTTTGTGAAAGTTAGTGTATTTGCACTGAATTAACCTGTTTCAAATGTATACATCACAGCTTTATGAATATGTTATAATATATTGTAACTAACCGGGCCAGAATTTTTGGTCCGAGCCCAAATACAGCTCCAGAGTTTTCTGTCCGAGCCTGACCCGACCTGACACACACCAATGCCCTATCAGTCCAAAAGTCTGTCAACAACAAGAATGCGTGACTATAGCACGTTTTATGTTAGGGAAAGTAGAGAGGACGAATGAAGTACGGAGGTAAGTATCTTACGGAGGTAAGTAACCCGGGCTGTAAGATCCTTAATATGAACATGAAAGAAAATGGTATAAGCCGTCAGGTCCCGCCAGCCTCGGCGAATGCTTCAAGCTCTACTTTGTGTCTGCGCTCATTGTCCATTTCATCAGCTCCATTTACCATATAGGAGAACTTTGCAGTCCTACAATTACAGACCCATCTGTTTCTCTGCATACTTTTTTATCCCCACTTTATTACCCCTATTTATCAAAAGTCCAGGCCCCTCACTGCGGATCATTATCAGCGCTGTAGTTACCCTGACGTGGCAGTGTATGTGCTGGATCAGATACAGCAGTGTTGCCTTGAGTTTGAACAGATCAGCATGACTGAGAATAGACCTCCAACCAAAAACATATCCAGCCAGCAGCATCCTGCGGGTAGAGTCCTGTGACCACCGAAGAAGGACTAGAGGATGACCACACAAAGGGGTGGACCAGCAAGGTAGGAGTGTCTAACAGAGTGGACAGTGAGTGGACACAGTGTTTAACAACTCCAGCTGCACTGCTGTGTCTGATCTACTCACACCAGCATAACACACCACCACCACGCCAGTGTCACTGCAGTGCTGGGAATGACCCACCGCCCAAATAATACCTGTTCTGTGGTGGTCTTATTGGTGCCCTGACTATTAAACGACTAACAGAGTATGCAGAGTAACAGATGGACTACAGCCGGTAAAGTGCTCCTATGTGGCAAACGGACAGTGAGCGCAGACAGAAGATGCAGAGCTTATAAACTAAATCAACACGGTCACGTGTCAACACGGTAAACACAGTACAGTATTTGTGTTGATGTCATGTATTTGAATCAGGTCGGTTCACTGCAGCGTTTTCCAGTGTGTGAGGGAGGCTATGATATGTGCGGGGGGTGCAGGGTGGGAATGTGTGTGAGGGAAGATATGAGGTTGTCTGTGTGAGTGTTTCATGTGTCTGTTGAGCTTGGAGTTTAGTCTGTCCGTCATCACCGGTGTGATCCAGGGAGCACTCTAAAATAAACATCAAACACACTCTCTGAGGAATTCCTTTCTCACCGCCAGCGCGCACGAGTGTGTGTTAGTGAGTGTGAGTAGATGCAGAGGTGCACCAACAACCATCTCTATCAGTATATAAGATACACACACACACATACACACACACACACAGACACCACCAAACTCACTGCCAAAGCACACAGAGAGAGAGAGAGCGAGAGAGAGAGAGAGATGGCACTGAAGCAGAACCTTCACAAACCCCCCACCAACTGCTGCCGCTCCCCAAGTACACTGAACCACACAGGCTCTCACTCTCTCTCTCTCTCTCGCTCGCCCCCTTCACTCTCTTCTTCACGTTTTACTGTCCAGTAGACAAGAAGCCAGTTCTCTTTTTCTCTCTTCTTCTCTTCTGTTTTCTTTTTGCTCTTTCTCTCTTTTTCTCTTTTTTCCCTTCGCTTCCTAGGTTTCCTTTTTTCTTCACTCCTTTTCTCTTTTTTTGTTCTTTTGTTGTAGTCCACTTGTCCTTTCTCTACGTCTCATTTCTTTTGTTCTCCTTCATTCTCTTCTCATTCTGCTTTTTTTCTTTCTTGCCTTTCCTTTTTTCTGTTTTTTTTTTCTTGTTTCTGTTTTCTTCTGGCTTCTTCACAGTTTTTTTCTTCTCTTCTTTTCTCTGTACTTTTTTCTGTTTTTCTTCTCACCCACTCTATTTGTCTCTTCTCTTCTCTTCTCTTCTCTTCTCTTCTCTTCTCTTCTCTTCTCTTTAGATCAGAACCCCTCATCTATCCCTCCTGCTGGCACATCCTCCTGGCTTCATCACTCTTGCCTCTCTCTCTCTCTCTCTCTCTCTCTCTCTCGCGCTCTGGGGGCTATGAGTGAGTGGTCAGGCTGTGTAGGGTTCCCTGTTGACCCATTTCAGTCTAATAAACTGGACGCGTGTCTCGGTGTCTTCCAGTTTATCCGGACTGTTTTTGTGGTTGTTTTTCCACCTCAGCCACCATTAGCTCAGTCGGCTCCCATTAACGCTAATCGCATCTTTCTCTATTAACTCTGATTGTATCAAAATGTCTTTAATATGGTTTTCACTCCAGGAACGGTTACAGGGTGAAACATTTCTGTCACAGTGGAAGGACTGAGGCCTTCTCCTGTGTTTGGAAGAACACAGTTTGTGATTATTCTGCCAGGCCATTTTTAATCCCAGTGTTCAGGTGACAAAATCCGACATCCAGCAAGTTGTTAAAGGAATAATTTGGCACGTTTACAATACTTTACAAGACTCGTACCTTTCATGCCTATATCATTTTCAGAATGCACTAGTCATCCATGCAAATTCCGATATTTAGCTCCCACAATATTATTAGCACACTAACTACATTAGCAAGTTACTTTAGATAACCACATTGTTTAAACATGCCAAAGTAAACTTTATCCAATCACACATCTTCCCTCCAAATCCTCACTGTACAGGTTTTATTAATAGGTTAAATCACTATGGACTCAGAGAGAGGCACTGTTCCTCCACTCTAAAGATATTAATGTTTGGTGTTCAAGCTGAACATCTCTACTCTTGTCTAATTGGCTAAACACAATGCAGTGACCACACTTACTGGCATAAAGTTGAAATCTACTGAATTCTTTCTCCAGATGGTTTCGCCACATCGGAAACCATCATGCACTGTGGAAAGTGCCTTTTGGGTTAAAGACCCAGAAAGTGATCACCTCCTCACAGTCCACTTGCTGTCCACTTTCTGTGCATGCTGGGAGAAAATCCAGTGTTGGATCTGTAAATGGGAAATGAACAAAGTTGCTCAGAAAGACCAACACAACAGCCTATCAGTGGCAGGGGGTGTTCGTGCACAGGACAAGTGAAAAGGGTAGGGGCTACATGCTGAAAGAAGTTTGCATGTCAGGCAAGGGAGTTTCAGTGGAGATACCTCAGGGTTGTCGAGTCCAAATTCGCATTTTTCTGTTCCACCTTAAAAAGTGAAGCAGTTGTATTCAGGCATCTCAGTGTAACTACTGCACCATTTATGGTGGAACAGGAAAACCCGCACAGGGAACTGTCAGAAAAAAAACTGACTTCAAAAACCAAGTTTGTTAGCTGTATCATTCACCGGAATGCGCATCCATGAATTTATGGGGAGGAGCTTCCGAAGGAGCACTCAAGGGAGGGGTGTGTTTGTGTTCCTGTTGAGTTCAAATCTTAAAAGGGGAAAGAAGTGTACATTTCTATCACTCATCTATTTAGGGGAAGAGTGAGCTTCACCTCTACACTGTTAGTGTTGTTTAGCAGGTCGGTTTGTGTTCTCTTTCCCCTCCGGCTCTTCTGAAGGGCTGCTCGGAGCGCTTGTAGAGCTGCGGGTCAGGAAATGGACTGAAGGTGAGGTGTTGACATTAGATTATGGAGAGGAAAGCAGGGATATGACTAACACATTTGGAGCACGTGTAGATCTTAACCTCGATTCAGGCTCCGTGGGATTCTTCGAGTTTGCACGCTGTCCAAAAAACACACTATACATCTGCGTGCTCAGAGAGCGCTAGTGTGTGACTTATGAATGTGTGTGTGTGTGTGTGTGTGTGTGTGTGTGTGTGTGTGTGTGTGTGCGTGTGGAGAGGAATTAGAGAGCAGACCACCCAGTTCACCTCTGCTTGTATAAAAGATGAATTATGAGCGCGTGGGTTGATGGATGTTTTAGAATTATGATGATTGTGTTGATGCAAATGAATTTGAAGGGGAACGCTCATATGGAATTGGTGTGTGTGTGTCTGCGTTTGTTTTTGCACATTTTCAGGACAAAGCATTTGGAAAACCAGAGAAAAACACAGCTAGCCTGCAGTGTCGACAGAATACTCCAAATACGCCATTTTTCATTTTTGTAGCCTGAGAGAGCAAAAAACATTTAATTTTGGGTTATGAAGTCAAATGGCCCATATCCTCTATATTTTTTGTCAGATTTTGTTTCTCCTGAAGGCTGCTTGTGTGGTTTTATGTACCAAAAAACAGTCATAATTAATTGTACATGACCATTTTCCAGCATCTCGTTGTCCCTTACAATCAATCAGGCCGTTTTTGTTACTGTGCCTTTAAGGAAGGCTGATTAATGTAAATGAACTCTGTTCTGATTGGCTGCTTTGCATTGTACCTGGTTCAAAAGGCAGTCCATGCTGAAGAGCTCCTTAGAACAGTTAGTCAGTGTGAATGGGCAGAGCTAAACCACTGTGCGTCTAACTCTTAGAAAAAAGGAACAGGAAGAGGAAAATCTGTTTTTCCATGATATGGGCTCTTTATGGATATGGTTAAATATAGAAAATTCTCATTTTATTATTGAAGTTACTTATATGTACACAGTATATTGACATGTTATCATTACATGTAAGTGCTTACTTTTGTAATACATAAGAGACATAGAGTTACATATAGGCCCTTATGTTTATATATATGCAGGTCAGCCAACATTAAAACCACCGCCTTGTTTCTGCACTACTGTCCGGATTTTAAAAACCTCATTGTCACTGGTGGACTGAGAATAGCCCACCAACCTGTGGGCATAATCCTGTGACCACTGGTGAAGGACTAGAGGATGACCAACACCAGAGAACGAACCACCAGCCACATAATTCCTGCTCTATTGTGGTCCTTTAGGGGCCTTGGACATTGATGAACAGGGTTAAAGTGGAATAACAAAGTATGCAGAGAAACAGATGGTCTACAGTCCGTAACCATAGAACTACAAACTGTAACTATACATATATATAAATAAATATATATATATATATATATATATATATAGAGAGAGAGAGAGAGAGAGAGAGAGAGAGAGAGAGATAGTAGATAGTTACACATTATTACATATAGGTATTCACACATTAACAATACATAATGGCCAGTGGTCAGTATTTACATATCGCTGCTGTCAGAACACAACTTTGTATCTCCAAAATGATGAAGAAAACTTGACTTATAAAGGAACCAGACTTCTTTCCCAGTAATGTAGAGCCATTTCTTTTTGGTCCATTCATCTTGAAATGTACACACTTGCAAATTATGTCAAAAACAACAAAAATGGAGATACAAGGTTTTAACAGCAGCGATACCTGCATGACCCTGCCCTGACACTGTACAAAAACAAGTGTGTATGAGTGTGTAAACCCGTCCCCTCATCCTGTCCCTCATCACTCAGTACTGGGAAGCCCACGCCCAGCCTGCTGGACCGGTCCCAGCTCTGTCCGGCTCCAGCGCCTCCGGAATGGAGAATCCATTCCCCACCGCCCGTTCCACCTCAGCAGGAGTCGCACGGATTCATTTCAACCCTGTCCAGCGTCTCCTCAAATACCCCCCCACACCTCCCCCCACCTCAAACGACTCCTGGATTTCCATAGAAACATGCCAAGAATACACCCTCCACTTTCAGGAAACGGCCCGGCTTGACTGACCACAATTATTGTGGCTTTCTGTTATCGTGTTATCCTGAGTGGCTCATTCAAAATTCATTGCCTCTGGGAGAATAGACAGAGTCTGCTGGGGGTGTGTGAGTGTAGGGCCTGACTGATATCAGATTTAATCAGCGATACTGATCTTGAGCCATGTGATAATTGTGGACAGAAACTGTCAGATGAAGAGGAGCAAGCTAAAAGCTAAAGTTAGCAAAGTGACCATTTTTCTATCTAAACCTCTTACTTCAGTTTACATACGGTACGTGTCCTGACTGAAAGGGTTAAAAGCTCAAATCAAGCTCCAATAAAGACTGAATCACTGTTTCCCTTACAGTTTTGACTGAGCTGAAAGTTACACCAGTGCTGGCCCGGTTGTATTATTAGCCTGTAGCTCAGTATTCCAGGCTAGCAGTCGGGATTGGATTGGATTCCCAAATCAGTTTTAAACTCCCAAAAAAGCTGACAAAAGCTGTTTCTGAAAATGGCATTATGTTCCTAATGCAGGGGTGGATTTACTGCAGGTCTGGGCAATTTTTAAATACGTTTATTAGGTTCTGGGCTCCACGTGGAGTAGCTGAGGTGGCCACAGTACAGATCCCACCCACAGTAGCAGATTCTACTAATACACTTGAAAACTGATCTGAAATCAGTGTGTGGGTAACTGAGGCCCTCCAGTTTAATATAGCCGGGCCAGTAATTTAAACACCTCGCACGTCTTCATGTGGAACTGGAGCAGGATGTTGCTGACAGGGGGAATCAGCACAGCACATAAACAACTCACTGACACCTCACACACTCCCGGAATACTTATTATAATTCATATAGTTCATATGAAACATGGGACGAATTGAGTGCAAAATAAACACAACGGCTGCGTAGTTCTTTGCTAAGGCCTCAGCCTCAGAAGAGCTTGGTTCATAGTAATCTCATGTGAATGCTTGTCCTCTTAACCCAGCTATAGTCAGCCACCCAAGACATGTTACAGTATTTGTTTCTGTTGCTCTGGAGCTACAGTAGCTAAGCAATAGAACCTTACGTACACCAAATAGAACCATTCTAACCGCAGTCCTGAGTAGGGTGGCCACACGTCTGACCGGACCGTTCGGTTTTTCAACTCCCAGTCCTCCGCCTGGTCCAATACCTGGATGGACGCCTATTAGTCCTTACTTCGGGATTAACTATTTTAAATGTTAAATATAAGGTGTGCCATTGGCTCACGTCCGTGTCAAAAGACATGCCTTGCATTTCATTGGTTTAACAAGGTCGTATGACGTTGTGACTCGCCTACCGGTTATGAAAGTGGCCATCCTAGTCCTGAGTGATAACCCACTTAACCTGACCCTGTGTCAAACTGTCAAGTCATCCAAAGTCCACTCAGGCAATAGGATGACAGCTGCTACAGTTTTAGCTATGCAGTGTCCTTTTCTTCATGTCATGTCTGTTTCAGATGACTTAAATCAAGGTTTAAGGGAAGAATGTCATCATTTTGGCATGGGGTTTGCCCAGGGTTTATCATGCTAACTGATGTGGTATTAGCTTCCATTTTGTGTTAAAACAGGTTTAATTTTGGCTTTCTGTCACTCCAACACCAACCGTTTGACTTCACTGTCTCTAATGTGTGTCATAATCAGCTAATGTTGCATTGATATAGCTTATGTTTAAGAAGGTGAGCTTGATAAACATAAGCTATGCTTTGGGGAGACGATTGTAAGCTAAGTAAGCTAATGCTAATTAGCTTTATAATTAGCAGTTATTCTGAGACTGATGGTTTGACATTTATTGATTGTCCCAGATAGGAAGTATATTTCATTTATTTTAGAAAATAAACTAAGATAAATATTACAAACAACTGAGAGAGCATATTTAATAACTTGGTCAGATATCAAATTATTTAGTCATAATTGTNCCAAAGTCACTCCCAGGAGAATCAACAGTGTATTGTTTAGAAACTATGGAAATAATAATAGTAGATGTTCAATGATTATTTTCAGGTGGAAATAAAAGATATCTTTGTTTTCCTGTACACTTTGAGGACATTGCATCATCATGTCTTTGGTCACTGGTTACTTTGATATCTGGACATACAGTAGTTTGGCCAGATTTGATTGCATTTCCACTGCTCCTCAGCCAAATTCTGGTGGTTTCTATACCCCTGTAGGTCATGCTTAGTACTGGGCATGGCTGCCTCAGGCTATGAAACACCATCTGGGTGAACAAATATGCTACGGCGCCACCCTGAGGCAGACCAGTGCTGCATCTCTTTCATAATACTCATCATCAAAAGAACAGAAGGAAGTGTGGGATTGCAGTGCTATTGGGAAGGAAGATAAAGGTTACCAGGAACAATAAATTATAATAAATTTAGACTGATATGATCAATATTTAATGAGCTACACATACAGAAGCAGGGTCTCTCAGTATGGCGTCGGGCCACCATGTTTGCTAACACAACATGCCAGACGTCTCAGCATGGAGTTGTAGAGGTTCCTAATGATGTCCTGTGATAATCCATCCCATGCAGCTTGAATATTCTCACACAGTTCCTGCATATTGTGCGGTAGGGGTGGAGGTGGAGTGACACCAGGCCTTCTGGGCATATGACACGTGACAACAAAGCATTCATCTTGGTGCAGACCACGGTGCCTCCACACACGGATTCATGGATCATCTCCACCAAGACAAAGTGGGACTCGTTACTGAAGATGACCAGATGCCATTCTGGGTCACTCCATGACAGTCTGGCATGACATCTTTGCAGTCTTTGGCGACATTGACGTGGTGTTAAGGACAGTCGTTGTAACAGTCTGTGTGCATGTAGTCCTTAGTCGTGCAGCTGCCTGCCAATGGTCCTGGCACTAACAGGATGATCATGGAGGACGTCACTGCTCGTGCTTGTGCTTATCACTTCTCACTACTCGTGCACTGCTTTTGTCTAACACTCTGCTTAACCACCAGTGGGCTGGAAAACACTGAGCATCTTTTGCGCCAGCTTTGTTGCGAGTAGGCCAACAGTCAACCGGATCTTCTTGCGATCAGGGGCACTGGATTTATGATTTTGCAGGATGCTCTGCATGAAACTGACATACACTCAGAACTGAGCGGTGAACAGCCACATCAAGGTGTCATCCTATCAAACTGTTCTGTGGCTGTCTGCGTGCGTATTTACTCATGTGTAAAATAGCCTTTAGCTACATTAGCATCGTTCGAAACTATTAAAGCAAATTTCAGACACCAAACACGTCATGCCTGATCGACTGTCTTTGGTAAATGAGGAAAACCTGATATAATTTGATTCCTCTCCAAACTACTCCTTTAACATCCTCCAGTACAGAAACATCCAACAGTTTTCCGAGCTCCTCCTGGACTTAAGGAGCTGTCTGGTGTTTTCAGGTTGAGCAGTGTGCTTTTATGGTCAAACGTGGTGGGCTGCTCTCACATGGTCAGAGTGTTTTCTCTCACCACTACACCATCATGCTCTCAGTGTTGCTGAAAGAAAGCCACTCCAGATGTAATCCGCTGGAACCTTCTGGTACCGCTCCAGTGTACCTTGCAGCACACACATACACCTCTTTCACAAGAGAGCGACTCAGTGAGCGGGAACAGTTGGCAGACACTTTTTACTGCATAATTAACTCGGCTGCCTTCTGAAGACCGCCGATCGCAGCTACATACGTCTGTTTAACTCACACACTGACTCATATAACCCCTTCCTCACGCACATTAAAGGGCCTGTATCCTCCATTTTCTTCTGTGTTTTATTGCTTTTCTCTGAGGTCCACTTTTGGCATATTATGTACCAAAAAACCTCTGTGATTCATTTAGCAGGACTGTTCTTTCTGGAGCACTAAAATAGAACACATTTAACCTTATAAACAATTTAAAATACAAAACAACCTGATACTTGAGATATGTGTTGTTCTTCTAAACATGGTCCTGTTTATTTGCCTGCTGAAAAAACTTATGATGGTTTCTGCTGGTGTCCATCAGCCACTAATGGGAATTTGTGTTGTCCTGTTGAGTTGATATCATATACAGTATACTGGACCTGACTCCCGATGCATTTTAAGGTTTCCTAATGGGATCTAAAGGCGTTCTACAGGAAACAGTGGTCTCCAATGATACCCTATAAGCCAATTCTCATGAATAAGTAAAAGCATCAGAATTGAATCCTTACAGTATATATAGTATATAATTTGTGTTTACTATATAATGAAAAATAGTAAATTTGTAATTTATTGTGTGTCATACAGGCTCCCTTGGTAAATCTTCTCAGTTGGCTGTATTAAATTAAATTAAATTAGGGCACCATGATGGCACAGTAGGTAGCACTGTCATCTCACGGCAAGAAGGACCTGGGTTTGATTCCCAGCTGGGGTGTCCAGGGTCCTTTGTGTGTGGAGTTTGCATGTTTTCCCTGTGTCTGTGTGGGTTTCCTCTGGGTGCTCCGGTTTCCTCCCACAGTTCAAAGACATGCTATCAGGTGAATTGGAAATGTTATATTGCCCCTATAGGTCTGTGTGTCTGCCCTGTGCTGGACTGGCGGCCTGTTCAGGGTGTTTCCTGCCCGATGAGCACTGGGATAAGGGCTCCAGCACTCCTCCACGACCCAGAAGGATAAGCGGCTTAGAAGATAAATAAACAAAAATAAAATATCCTTTAAAATGAAGCAGGTTCATTTTGCTACTTGCCTGTAAGACTGACACATGCAACCTCGGCTCTGGCTGCCTCTCCTGTATTGTGCTCCTTATAACTTCAGCACGAGCTAAACTGCTGCAGGCTGGTGGACATGTAAATGAGTATTTGTGACACCACAAAACAACAGATTAAAAAAAGTTAACTTAAGTTTCCATATATGGACTGTATAGCCCATAACTTGAACAGTTTTTGCGTACACCGAAAGGGAACATGTGCTTGTTCATGATACAGCCTCTTTAAAACCTGTTCCTTCTAAGTTTGTCTGCTTCTGTTAAGAGGGTTCCCTGGCACTGGCAAAGACTGTGTTTAGTGTGTTTCCGTTGAGTGAGCTGCTCGGCATGTGAGTGTGTGTGTGTGTGTGTGTGTGTGTGTGTGTGTGAGCATTTGGAGGCAGTGGGATGGGGGCGGAGCGTCACAGTCTGTGTGTCGTGCTCACTTCATTAGAGTTTAAGCGTCCAACAGGGAGCCTGCACTGCTTTTCACATCACACACACATCACGCACCACCTGTGATTCCCATTACACATCACACACACACACGCACACACACATACACACACTGCTCAACACACACACACACACACATACACACAAACACACACAACATACAGCGTTCTACGTACACAGTCTGTGTGTGCATACATGCTACATTAACTACAATGCAAATCATTCTCAGGCTAATGCATTCACTCAGCTGACTGCAGAACACAGATATCATTTGCAGGTCTGTGACATGCATTCACACTGAGCTGAAGATATGTCAGCCATCTCGGCTGTCCTATTAGAACGTACAGGGTGTGATCTCTTACAGTTTATTAGAATTGTCTCTTTTGTATATGCTGTGTAGTGACATGAGAATGTCATAAATGCTGCCTGCTCAAACAGTACTCTGAGTCAGCAAGGCTCCCAGTCATGTCCAAATCTAGTGTCTGTATAAAAGCCGCCCGCTGAGGTTCCTCTGTTGAGCTGTTTTATGAACACAGCATATATGCATATACACATCCCATAATACTCTGAGAGCAGAAGACACAAGCACTGACAGAGGACAACAGTGCCTTCTAAGGAGACAGTGCAGACAGCCAAGACATTGAGCTGCCCTGAGTTTTCACACACAGCTTCTTCTTCTTCTTCTTGGTACACATTCTTTGTCCGCTAACTAGTCCCGCAGTTTTCAAGATATTGACTCCGAATTGTTTAGTCTGATGGGGAATGGTGACTAGGATGGAAAGTCTTTGCACTTTCCATCCTTCTGCTCAACCCAGAGACACAGTTTTTCATCTCAGGGCAGACCCCCAAACACAAATTTAATGTCGGTTTGACCTGCACTCGTCTGCTTGTCCTTTTTTCCATCCCTTTTCCCTCCCATAGAGTCCCATTCATTTTTGGTCCTACCAAAACCCTATTGTCTCCTTTAACCTACAGCCACCAAACTGCCTGCACTCACATCAGGGCAGATCCCCAAACTGTAAAATGTGTGCACAGGCCTGATTTTTTTCTTCAATATGCTGAATTTAGCAAATAAATAGAAATGGTGTATAAAAGGAGCAGCAGTGTGTTTTCCTTAGAAGCTGTGTGAACTTCATTTCACCAACAAAATCAACAAAACGTTTGACCTGGAACACCCAAACCTTTGCATACCACAGTATACATATACATAATGCAGCATTCAGTCCCTATTAAAGGAATAGTGCCCTGTATGCTGGGTAGTACACAGTGCATCCATAAAATAGGAACTCCACTGATTTGCGTCATTGTTAAGAAGTAAATTAAGTTAGAGGGGCTTAATTTCAATTGCAGTTTTCAACTGCGTTCTCAGTGAAAGGAGACCTGTTATGCTTTTCCGGTTTTTCCCATTCCATTAGTGTGTTATGTAGTTTTTTGTGCATGTAAACGGTCTGCAAAGTTATAAGGCCAAGTACATGCCAGAAGGAGCAACTCTAATATCAGCTATGAATACATTATTTTACATCAGAGTTGATATTAGATTTTTAAGAGAGTATATTGTGTATTTGTGTTGTAGACATCACAACCCCTGCTTCCTATCACTACCGGAGCCGGTAAGTTTCATTATACAGCAACATTCCAGTTAACCTGACCAGTCTCCACCCAAAAATGCATTCTTTTGTAGCAACTGTCCGGCTTTACTGAACACTTTCAACATACAGAGTAATTGTAGGCATAAACTCACTTCCTAATACCAGCTTACAATGCTGCGCTGCTGAACTGGACAGTGGAATAGGATTTTCTCATTTTAGCATTACGTCCCAGATACACCACTACAGCGAGGTGACCACTAGCCTGCTCCAGTTTTATGTAATTCAAAAATGAATCACCTATTAGCATAAGCATTCACATTTTTGAATGTTCAACTCAACCTATGATTGAGGCCTACACTGTTCCTGTCATTTATTCACAGTACTGAACTTTCCTTCTTTACCACGGTTAGCTAGGCCTACTGCTTGCTAGCTGGGGTACATAGCCTGTAGGAACTAGTACAGCTCAGCTTTGTTCCTCTCAGCCAGGAGAAACAGTGGAGAACGCTAATGCTAATGGCAACATTTACATTTTTCTATTAAACGAGAAAGATGTTCCATGTTTTACTGCAGAACTGTCTTTGACCTACGACCAATGCCAGCATGTGGCCATGTTGTTTGCACATACAAGAGCTTTGTCGGTCTCTTCTAAGTTCTTAAGGTGGACAAAAGGCCGGCGGATGTGATAACTCTGTGCCCTTCTGCCTGAACTTACGTTCTGTCTTATTCTCCGTAGCGGTGGAGAGCTTTTTTAAAAGGGTCTACATATGGAAAACCAAATTTAGCATGATTTTTCATTTATTTAAATAAATTTAACAAATATAAAAAGTTTCAAAATATTTAATATATGTTTCAGATTTAGTCTTTTGTAATTATTATGTCTTATGTCTCTCATGTAATTATTGTTAAAATTGTAAAATTTCTACACAAATGAAAACGTTTTAGTCTATTTTTAGTCAGTTCAATTTTAAAGTATTTAGAATTATTTTAGTCATGCCCCACTGCCATGTTATTTACTGGTTTATAGTCGCCTAGAAATTCTTTACAAAGACAGAGAGCTGTCAATCAAGCTGCTCATTAGCCACGCCCACACAGTTCTCAGATAGGTCTGATCAGCAGTTTTTAAGTCATGTTTTATCATATTGATATTTTATATCCTTCATTTGAGCTTTACTGAGTGTTTAAAAGCCCTGAAGGCAGACTTTTATTAAAGGTGCTAATACTTGCTTTTGCTGGTGTTAGTGCTAACTTGCGTTTAAAGCAGCTTAACACAGCTAACATGCCTTAATTGTCCCTTGTTCATGTTAAATGAATAATTCAGGAGTATTTGAAATGGTATGAAGGCTGTAGGAATATCTGTTTGAAGTAAACGTGAACACAACTACCAGTTCAAGTGGCCACCTCCTCAGTGTATTCAGCCTGTAGAACAGAGTCAGCAGATTTCAGCATTTTTACTGTTTCCTCATATGACAAATGAGGATATTAAGATAAATGCAACACCAGCCCAGTCCCATTTTACATACTGGTAAGCACGTGAGAATATGATATTTATACTACATTTATAGGATCCTTTCTCTGTGTTTACTTGGTCTATTAACATTAACCAGCACTCTCAACAGAAGTTGATAGCAATGCTTGTTTTTATACAATGACGTGTTGAACTAGCCATGTATTTGATCACACCGGTGTGACCGGCAACTCGAGAGAACAAAATACTTAATACAGTACATTTCGCAATAATTCTCGTTTTGAAGTGTTACTTTTTTTTCTTTATTGTCTCTTTAGTCTCATAGTTTTCGTTAATGAAATGAACACTGATTCACTTGATTGATTAAGTTGCAAAAAAACAGTTTTTATATGATGTAATGGGGGCCAACTAATGTACATATATCTACCTACATCTGATCGTTAAATCTGATGTAAAAGCCATTTATGGGTCTAAACGCACCCACAGATTCCCAAAACAGACCACAACCACAGAACCTGTTAAACCTTTTCACTGTCCCTTCCTTGTTTATTCAGATCTCCTTGATATAGTCTATGGGTTTTACAGGGGGTTTCTTGCTGTGAAGCCATCTCTTTATGTTCTGGTTGTTAATGGTGTTTCTGTGCTGCCTTACCTAACTCCACCTTAGCTCCAACTTAGCTAGCTAGCTAGCTGTCTTCGCCAGCTTGTCTGACCTACATGCCTGACAACCGAAACACAAAGAATTCATAGCAAGAAACACCCTATAAAGCTCATAACTTGGTATATATCCTCAAAGGGCCAATTTAGCTTTTGCCAGTGGGCTAGCTAGCTAACATTAGAACCCAGTGGCATCAAACTTTGTTTTTCTTCATTCGTTTAAGAACTGTAACTCGTTCTCATCACAAGAAAAATGTTAAAATGATAAACAATAAAATGGTCATTTTTTGGACTCAGATCTGCTCAAACATGAAGGGCCCAGAAGAGGGTCATACCCGCACGTGAAAGTCGATACGACGGCTTAAAAAGCGGATAGCCTACTGCAGTTTAGCCCCACCCATTCTGCTTACAGCTGATTAGCCATCAACGTTGAATTACAAGGGGTGCTTTTTTGAGGCCCCACTCAGGGCAGCCAATCAGAACAGAGCTTGTTTATCAAAAACAGTTTAATGAGAACTTGGAAAATAGTAAAAATTAATGATGACCATTTTTGGTACATAAAGCCACACAGATGTTATCACTGGACCTTGAGGTAAAAATGAACAGTCAAAAACTGCAGACAGGGGGGCCTGGCTTCCAAATGGTGGGGGTGTAGCTACGCCCCTGGCCTGTTCTCACAGTGAGACATTACACACACACACACACACACAATAATACCGTTTAAAATGAATAACACCCTCTATATGTCGGCATGGTGACAAAATCTGAGCTGTGCACTTGACAGTTGCTGCAAAAGATGATATCTGTGGGCGAAGCATCGATAAATCAATTGACCTCCACTTATTAGAACTCTTCTCTCTGCATAATGCACAGAGCCACATGCACGCACACACACACACACACACACACACACACACCCTTGTGTGCTGTATAGTGATGTGAGTGCATTCAGAGTTTTTGTGTAGCCGTTAAAACACTGGAACACATAAATACACACCAAGTGACTTCCATTTATTATAACTTTCTCCATGGTGAGTGCTGTATAGTGATATGAGTACAGTCAGTGTCCAGGATCTGGGCTGCCGTATTGTCATAGAATCCCTGGAACACAGCGCCAGAGGCACCAATTGACCTCCATTTGTCTGAATTCTCTCCTTAGTTCGGTGCTGTATAGTGATATGGGTGCTTTCAGCATCCAGGCTCGAGGGCTGTTATGCTGTAGAAACCCGGGAACGCACATCCGCACACATAATCACACAAATGACCTCCATTTATTTAAACATTTTCCTCGCTGTATAGTGATATGAGTGCATTCAGTATCCAGGCCTGAGGACTACAGGGTCATAGAAACCCTGGAACACACGCACGCACACACACAGATACACACAAATAGACCTCCATTTACCGAGCACACATGACACACAGTGGCCAGGTCTCTAATGGACTCGTGCTTGTTTGTGCGTCTCTCATATGACTTCAGTTGTGCTTCTCCATTGATTGTCCTCGCTGCATAGATTCCATTGTCTAAAAAACCATACAAATAGACAAGAGTCCCATACAAATGCACTTCCACATCAGCTTTCACACAGTCACGGGTGGGTGCTTTTGCTCACTGGTCACACTGGTCACACTGGCCACGCTGGTGGGTGGAGGGTAGGGGGACTGTAGAGGCCTATAAGCCCCCTGTGTCGGGTCCAGAAAGGCTGGTGCTGGAGAAACCGGGTGGGCGTAGCCGATGTATTGCGGGTGCAGGAACTGTCCTTGGTGGGGCAGGATTTGAGTGGCCTGCTGGCAGTTGAGCACCGAGAAGTTGGTAGGCATGTTGACATAGACGCTGGCATCAGGGGGCAGGCAGCAGGAGGCCTGTGCTCGCAGCAGAGGGGCGGGAACAGGGCGGGGAATGGCAGGTGGGGCCGTGGAGCTGGTGAGAGGGGCTGATGAGCTGGAGGACGTGGCCGTGCTGGACTGACGGGAGGAGGAGCCGCGGGACGTGCCAGCCATCATGGGAATGGTCTCCAGGAGACGCCCTCCAGATCCACCTCCTGAACCTCCAGACCCGGACCCCGGCTCCTGTTTGGGCCGCAAGCAGCGGCAGCAGCACACGGCAATCACCGAGCCGATCAACACGAAGGCCACAAAAACAGAGCCCACAATCAGGAAGGGCACGTAGATGGGTACTGTGGAGAGAGGGACAGCAAATGTAGTGAGGTTAATTCAATCTGCGAAGTAAAACAAAAGGGTTCATATTCTAGGCATATTATGCTTAAAAAGACCACCGATAACATTTGTGTCTTAATTTTTAGATGACCTCACCGTGTGTGTCTGTACAAATGTTTATCTGAAATTCATTTTCGCGAAAGAATGCATCATGGTTTGCAGAATAGCGAATATAGAAAACTATTATGCAGATTAGATGCAGCAATCACAAAGCTCTGACCAATCAGACAAAAGCATTTTCCTATTTTTTGTATGCAACAAAGATGAGCCTATCTGGAACATTCTACAGAACTGGCGCAAAGTTAGAGCTGAAAACACATTTTAAGTGACCTGGGAAACTTGGTGGGTAGGTTTGACATTGTGAGACATGTGAATGATTCACGTTTCACGCTTGGCCTTATCGCTGTACCTGACTGACCCAACAGCCACGATTGCAGACATTCAGCAAGCAGCGATGCCCTCCATGAGTCATCCTGTCATCCAGTGCCAGCATCATTGGCAGACGGCTGCACAATGCAGGACTACATGCACACAGACCACTATAACGACTGCCCTTAACACCACGTCAACTTCACCAAAGACTGCAATAGTGTCGTGCCAGACTGTCATGGAGTGACTCAGAATGGCAGCGGGTCATCTTCAGTGACGAGTCCCGCTTTTGTCTTGGTGGAGACGACCAGTGAATCGGCACCGTGTGGAGGCACCATGGTCAGCACCAAGATGAACCGTTCGTTGTGACGTGTCACACATTCAGAAGGCCTGGTGTCACTCCACCTCCACCCCTACCGCACAATCTGCAGGAACTATGTGAGAATATTCAAGTTGCATGGGATGGATTATCACAGGACACCATTAGGAACCTCTACAACTCCATGCCGAGACGTCTGGCATGTTGCATTAGACGTATGCATGTTACATAGGCATGTTGCGAATACTGCAGAAAAATTTGCTAAATCTAAAACCCATAACTGTACTGCAGTTCAGTCAAAACGCTGAACCGTGTACCTTGAATTGTGTTTATTACACCATCAGTACTCTGGTGTTTAATGTGAGGTGGCTGAATTGGTCAGTAACGCTAGGCTAATCCAAATACACAGATGAGTTTGGCTTGGATGGGTACTGCAATAACATGCAGCGCCCCAGAATTTCAAACCTGAAATGTGAGATCCACATTCATGACGGTAAGACTGTAGCAGCAGCAAATGAACGAAAGTCTCCTGGGTAAGTAAACCTTACTGCACCTACCGCATTTTTTCATTGATGCATGTTGTAGCTTTTTTAGGGCATTATCTCCACGTTTATAGCCGTGCACGGTTTAAAGAAACAGCTTCGTTGAGCATGAATGCCTGCTATTAGCTCCCGTCGCGAGGAGAGAATAAGAGAAGTGAGGAATAGTGTAAACAGTGGGTAGGTGTGAGTTATTAGTGAACTCTCAGTATCCTGGGAAAGTTACTACAGAGCCGTTTTACTTTGCCAGCACATTAGTTTGCAATTATGTTTTCATTGTCACTGTACACCTGTTGCAATTGTCCATTAACTGCTGCTGCGTAAATAATACTGAAATATAACCTGCACCGATGCGGCCCTCGCAACCCCGGAGACAACAAGTGTGTGGTGTGTAGCCTGAAACCTAGCTAATGTGAAACAACGCAGAAAAGCAAAGGTGTGAAAGGAGAGTTCTGTCCCACCCGGCCTAGTAAAGAGACGAGGGTATCCGGTTGCACCGTCACACCTTTGAAGTTTGGCAGTATCCTCAGATCAGGGGTTCAGAACGCACACCGGTCAACGTGAGACGGCCAAATTAAAAGGGACAAGAGAGAGAGAGTGAAGAGACGTGCCGCTGTTGTGGCCCCAGGGGAGGCCTGGACCCTCATTAGCAGTTATTAACAGTGTTTTGATCAGCTCTAATCCACCGACACCAGCTGCGACCTCTCTGCCCTTGCTGCCTGTGTGCGGATGCCTCAAATACTGCCAAGCTGACCCCTCTAACAAAAGCTGTCTCGCATATCTTTAGTATTCAGTATGAAATGATACAGTGGTGTAAAAACATAACCACCACACTCTCCCCATTAATGCAGTTAACCCACAAAGACATGTTTGGTGAAATAGTGTTATTAGAGATGTGCAGTTGGACCGTTGTATTTGAGTGCGGCTACCAAAAATAAAACAATGGCAGGTATATCATCTTAAATATATAAATATATCTTAAAATTCTCCTTCTGATATTACTGTAAGCTCTTTTTAGGATTATTTATCTAATTTCCAGGTGTTTTTTGTACCTTTTGCAAGTATTTTTTTTGCAAATTTTCTCACTATATTGGCAAATAATTTTGCTTATTTTAAGAAATTTGTTTGAAAAAGGCCAAATTATCTACCAATATAGTGAGAAACATTGTCTTACAAATTTGTTTAATCAAGTAAAAATGTCTGTCTGGAAATAAGCAAAATAATCTTAAAATGAAAAATTGTAGGTATTTTAACTAGATATAAGGTAATTTTACTCGCCAAGATATCAAGTTTTGAAGTGTTTACCACTGGAACCATTTATACACAATTTATCCCAGCTAACAGGGAACATTCCCACAGCATTCCCTACAAGTTCTAATAAAGTTTTAAAGGAATTGTTTTAATTAGAATGTTTACAGATGTTTATAATATCAGATAATGTTCCTGGAACGTTCTGAGGACATTGTCAGGGCCACAGGGCACAGGGCTGGAATCAGCCATAAAAATTCATGTTGTGTGATTTTGTAAATACCACACAGACTTTTATCTACAACCATTTTCACAGTGGCAGAAGCCCTGAAGTCTGTACTTTGATCTAGGATCTTTTTATAAGACCAAGGATTTAATACAGTCACAGTCTGCTTGAGATACTAAACTTAACATGGTCTGAGGCAAGCATGTGGTGATGCAGTCATACAGTTAGCATAACGCTAATCTGTTTTCATATACTTCCATCAGTTGTTAGTTACGTTAGCCTGGTAGCTCCAAGGCAAAACTGAAGAATCAAACTTCAGACACCAAACTCGTTGCGGGTGAATTTGTGTTAATCAATCAATCAATCAATCAATCAATCAAATCAACTGGAATTTAGACTCTGACACATTGAGGATGACCCTGATTTAGCTGAGCAAGTTGAACAGGAATTGAAAATTATCAGCTAAAACAAGTAAAAATCAGAAAGACAAAAGTTGTATGCTACATAACACACACACACACATATATATATATATATATATGTGTATATATGTATCTCCAAAATAATTGTTATATATGCCTACGGAACCAAACGTTTCTCCAAGCAATTTTGGGCCATTTCTGTTGGTCCATTCATCATGATTTTTTTTTACTAAATGTAAACGCCAGCTGCTGTTTAAATAAAGCAGAAATGGACAAAAATGTAGATACATGTTTTTTGGACAGCGACAATATAGAGCTCCAAAATGAATTAGGAATCAAATAGCAATAAAAACTTCAATAAAAAATAAAAGTACAGGAAAAAGATAATAAAAACGAAGAAATCTAATAATTCAATAAAACAGTGAAAGAACTAACATCAAATAAAACAGTTGCAATAAAACAATAAAATATGAAAACAATAAAATAGCACATAAAGGAACTGACCACAACTAAAACAGCTGCAGGATGAGAGGAGGTAGTTAGAGATTAGTACTTTTGAAAGGTTCAGTCGCACCAGCGAGCAGAGTTTTAAACCATCCTGTAGTGTATGCCAGTTCGCCAGGGCGCTGTAGCTAAAAGCAGATTTTCCCGGTTCACATGATAACAGGTGGTCTAGTCAATAGAGTGGGTTCCGCTAAGTATAATTATTTACAGTTAAGGGGAAAATGAATATTTTGCTACGGCATCAGTATAGTGTACATGATCTTGGCCTAATGTGTAATCAGTAGACGCATATCACCCATTATAACCATGTAAATAGCATTTACAGCTAATGGACTCAACATCAGCTCTGTAGGGTTTCTGTTTCACACTGGAACATGAAGCATTAGAGGGAACGGAGTTCATCCTTCAGCGCTTATTGCTAAAACAGTGGGACGTTCTGTAAAGCAGGGACATTTGACCCCAGAGCGGTGCGCATGGAGTTTGCTGGCAAACAGGGATTATGTGTGGCGGTTTATAGGGCGCAGATTCCGTATCCGTCAAATGTGAAAAACAATAGCTAACTTGTTATATTGTTATATTAAAAGTGATCTCTGCAGATGGATTGCTCCCCAGTGGAATTACTCATTTTTCCAGTCAACCTAATCCATGGTGTATTAAGGTAAAGCTTAGTCATTACAATAAGAGGCTTGGAATACCACACTGGTTGTTGATCCTGAAGCCTGCGCTCTTTGGGATATGTGCTCTACTAAGCTGCTTTTGGCATACGCCAACAAAAAAAAAGACACTACAGACTTAAACAGTGAAGTAAAAAGCTCTTTTTAGCATGATGTGCTTTAAGCAGGATGTTAGCTTTGCAGTTCTTAGCCCACTGGAATCTCCTTAAAAGGTATAGTCTTATAGCATGAGTGCACACCTGTTCCATTTTGTGCTCAAACGCGACCGGCCGTCTAGAGAGTGTCCCAGGCCAGGCTGCAGCTGTCTTCTGTTTCCTCTTCCCTGTTGTCTCAAAGCTGTTTAAACTAGGCTTGAGTTTTGAGGGGGTGGGTGGGTTTTCTGAGTTCCTAGTGCAAACCCTTCTGAGAAACCTTCTGAGGTGCCCACTCTGCTTTCTGCTCTCTACAGCATTTTCTTACTCATATCTTTCTGTATCTCGGTGTTAACCTTGCTAGCTTGCTAGGTCAGGTTTCCCAAGGTTGTTTCAACTAGGCTTGAATTTGAAGGTGGGGCGCCCGGGGAGGTGGGACGTCCAGGGAGGTGGGAT
>CM067497.1:6504885-6555831 GCA_034552555.1 Semaprochilodus insignis
GGGGAGGGGGGACGCCCAGGGGGGTGGGATGCCCAGGAAGGGGGGGGGGGGGGGTATTGTTGCCCACTTCTTTCAAATCCTTATAAGAAATTTAAGGTGCCCACTGCGCTTTCTGCTTTCTATGGCATTTTCTTACGCATATCTTTCTGCATCTCGCTGTTAACCTTGCTAGCTTGCTAGCTCAGGTTTCCCAAGGTTGTTTCAACTAGGCTTGAATTTGAAGGTGGGACGCCCAGGGAGGAGGTGGGACGCCTGGGAATGGGGTGGGGGCGGGGGGTGGTTGTTGTTGCCCAAATTCTTATAAGAAACTTAAGGTGCCCACTTTGCTTTTCTAGTCTAGTATTTTTCTTTCTTCTACTGATAGCTAACTTGGTAACAGTGCTAATCCCTCTCTTTAAGGACAAAAAGGTGAACCAATCGGTTCATGGCACGCTCCACTGACTGTAGAGGTGGGCACATGGAAAAAAATGGCTCCTTTTCCAACTGCTTTGCAGGAATGCAAAGTCTTCTGCTGACTCTTCTGGTTGCCAGAATTGCTCCAGATTGCGATAAGCGCTCAGAAAGGCCCAACATGGGACCACCAGACCAGACAGCCTGTTTTTATGATGATCACATGGAGAACAAGTTTTTTTGTGTGTTGGGACTCCTGCTGTTTAAAGCACTCCAATGAAAATGTGTTTTTGGGATTTAAGAAATGATGCATAGCATGAAGGGAGCGCGAAGGGAGTGCAAAGGGAGCGCGAAGGGGACGCCAAGGCGGTGGGGGGTGTCGTATTCATAAAGGCTTCAGCACCAGGGCTGTGGGGATCTGGTCAAGTCCAAACCTGATCCACAGGTGGTGGGAGGATGGGGGGAGGGGGGGGCAGTGTGAGATTTGTGCATGAGTGCAGTAGCAGCAACGGCAGCAGCAGCCGCAACAGCCAGGGTAGCATGCACATTACCGCGAGAACAAACAGGGCTATTTATAACCCCACACAGGAACAATCTGCCATTTGTGAGCTGAGTGGTTCGCTTTGCTTTATAGGGTACTCATGAATTCAACAGCAGCTGCTTCAGCCAATTCAAATACATGTACCTTTAAAATCATACACCCGTTAGAAACAGGGATGGTTGAGAGCCACTTTTATTTTCCCTCCCTTTAAACTCCATACATCTCTGCTTTTCTAATATTGTTTCTTAATTAAAATAGAATCAAACTCAATTGAGCTGAACTGAGTTAACTCTCTGACCTGTCAAAAACTAAGAAGAAGAAGAAGAAACTTCAAAAACTACAGAAGAACACAACACAAATAAAGTTTAGTGAAAGGATCCAAGAAGAAAAGTAGTTTAAAGAACTGTTTCTAAAACAGGTGCTTAATGTGGACTGTTGTGGGTGATACTGGACAATGTGTTAAGTTGTACAGGACATTGTTAGATCACTACACTTCTGTATACCACACTCCTATAACATGGCACTGCTCTATATCACACTGCTAAAGCATGTCACTGCTGTATATGACCCTGTTTTAACATGGTACTGCTCTATGTCACACTGCTATTACATGGCATTGCTGTATACCATATTGCTATTATGTGGCACTGCAGTATATGACACTACTATAACATGGCACTATTGAATCACAGTGCTATTACATGGCACTGCTGTACATAACCCTGCTATAACATGACCTGCTGTATCTTACTGCTGTACATGACCCTGCTATAACATGACCTGCTGTATCTTACTGCTGTACATGACCCTGCTATAACATGGCACTGCTGTATGATGCATATCACACTTCCATAATTTGGCACTGCTATATAATGCCACTGTTGCAAAAGGCAAAGCTATAATGTGGCACTTCCTTATGTCACTATGATAATATGGCACTTCTTTGTGCACAGCTATAACATGATGTACATCATTGCTATAACACAGTACTTATGTGTATCAGACTGATATAGCATGGCACTTCTGTGTAACACTGCAATAGCTTGGCACTGCTATAACATGGCACTGCATCTCACTACTATAACATAGTACTCCTGTATTTCACTACTACAACAGAGAACTGTCGTAGCTCACTACGATAACAAGGTGCTGCTGCATGACACTGCTATAACATGGCACTCCTGTACATCACACTGCTATTACACGGCACTGCTGTATAACACACTACTATAAAATGACACTGCTGTAGCTCACTGGCACTGTGGCACTGCTGTGTTCACAGTGTATTCACACAAAACGCTATACATTGCTACAAGTTCACACTGTTACAACTTGGAACTGTTATAACATGGCACCCCTGTATACCACATTGTGTATCACATTGTTATAACATGTTACTGCTATTGCACGGCACTACTCTATATGACCCAGCTATAACATGGCACTTCTTTATGAAGACGCTATAACATGCTATATGTCTTTAGTACAATGTGCCACTGCTGTATATGACAGTGCTATAACATGGCACTGCTGTGTACACCATTGCTATAACATGTAACCGCTATTACATGGCACTGCTCTGTATGACCCAGCCATAATATGGCACTTCTTTATGATGATGCTATAACATGCTGTATGTCTTTACTACAATGTGCCACTGCTGTGTATGACAGCGCTATAACATAGCACTGCTGTGTGTCACACTTACTTATGCTATAGAATAACACTGCTATAAAGGGCTACCATCTATACACAGTACCACTGCTGTATATGGCACTATTATATGCCACTGCATGGGCCACAGGTACCACATGGCATTGCTGTCCTCTACGATGGCAGTGTTACAGAATGCCACTACTGTAGGATGGCATGGTTACTACAGCACATTTTAAGATAGCTGTACCATGACACATGACATACGGTATATACTCCATTCCCAGGCTGTTATCTGGCGCTGCTACAACATTGCTGCTGCATGTGTCACAACCGCCTGATTCAGACAAAGCAGCACTTTTGTCCTCTGTCACATGGAGACATGGACAATAATGACTCCCAGTGTTTACCTGCGCCTGTGTTTTTGTCCTCCTTGCCCCCTTGACCGGCTCCCTGGCCGGGTTGCTGCTCGTCCTCGCAGCTGCCCTGGTCCAGCCGGGCCTCGGTGCTGGAGCAGCAGTAGCGGAGCTCACACTGGCCGCAGCAGATGATGGCCTCTGCGCCGTCGAAGCGCTCCGGGCATGGGAAGCCGTCCCTCCACACGCCCTGGGGGTCTCTCCAGCCATGGCAGTATTCCCCGCTCGCCTTCACGTTCAGACTAGTCAAAAGTGTCCAAGCCACGGCCAGGGCCATGGAGAAGCCCCTGCCCTGCATGCTGCCTCCGCTCAGAGAGACCCTCTGTGCCACAAGAACGTCCCTTTCAGACCAGCCGAGCAGCTAATTCGGTAAATAAATGAGATTATGGACGGACAGGCTGCTGCGCGGAAGCGAGCCAAGAGCCTTAACAATGTCATTTGACAGAGAAATTTAATTTAGCAGGTCCAGCAGTGCGCACAGCCGCGCCACAGCTTAGCCAAAGTCCTCCCTGCAGTGTGAGTGTAGAACCGTATCTGAAGCCCAGGTGAGTGACTTTTTTTATGGCGAGGAAGAAAAAAAAGTGAGGGGGAAAAAACCCAACATCTAATGCGCCTATTAGAAAGTTTAGGGACCCGAGGCAAAGTTGTGCATCAAACCCAGTTCGCGCTCAAGCGAGGCACTCAGTCCATGTCCGCTGAAAAATAGCCTCCACTTCTCAAATATCTTCCCCAGAGATACGGCGAAACCAACACTGACTCCGCATGTAATCCATCCCTCGCATGGCTTCTCACGAAATCCCTTTATTTTCGACCAGACAGACGAGTTACCTTGTTTTCTCTCTTTTTCCTCCCCTCTCTCGCTAATCCGTGTCATGCGCCTATTACCTCCTCGGCTCCTCCATTCAAAGTGCAGAGAAGAAGTAATCACTGCAGCAGCTAAACGTGTCTGAGCTGTTTCAGACTGACTTTCCCCCCTCAAGTGTCATCTGCCCTGGAGAGGCTGAAGATTTGCCCCCTCCTCTTTTACTCAGGGCATTTCTGACATCCTTTCCCAGCTCCTGTAGGTATTCAGCTGCCCGCTCAGCAGCGCTTGCGCAGTGGAAACTACTTCACCACTTCTAAACTTTTCTCTCCTGGACTTCTTACAGCTTTCTGCCTCCGGTCGCCAGCGCTAACTAGCAAGTGTCATCACTCCCAGCGTCTGTTCTGCGGTGCAGGAGCCTCCACGCGGCAGTCCTGGGAATCTCAGTGTGTACGGAAAGAAGTGGGAAAACCGATGATAGTTTTTTTACATGCCCGTATTCACGAAGCCCCGCCCCTCCAGCGATGGGATTGACTACTGGAGCTTCGTGCTGTAGAACAGCGGAGTACGAACGGGTAGCCAATCATAGCGCAAGGGGCGGAGCTTACTACTGACAGTTCTGAGTTTTTCACTTTTTAAAGACAGAGTTTTTATTATTATTTTATTCAATCATTAATAGAGTATTTAAACCAGGAACTGAACTATATTGATATTAATTAATTTTATTTGGGAGTTTTCTAATACCCTGTCTTTGTTATTATTTATTGAGCTATTGAGGTAAATACAAAAAATACAATAATGAATATGTAGTTAAACTCACAGCCATTTTTACTCTTTATTAATGTTAAATATTGTACAAAAAGTTCCTTTTTAACAAAGAAAATCAGTTCTAGATTTGCATGGAAATATTCTGGTAAAAAAATGACAGTATTATCCAAAAATACATCAGTACATTCCATCTCCTTAATACCAAATATAATCATATGAATATCTAAACTCAATAAGTCAACTTTCTTTAAGGATAATTAGATTAGATTAGAAGGAAAGTACTGCTAAAGATTTTACAACAATAATAAATCAGTCCAATGTCTTACGGTTAAACAATCAAGCAATAATCAATGAGCCTAAACCTGGAAATCAAAAGCTAGTCCGTCAAGAAAGTTCTAGGGAGGACAATTAATTTACATACTCAAACAAAGGTCCCAGGAATCTTTATAAGGAACTATTTCTGCATCAGTTTTTCTACTTTCACAATGCTGAGCACTTCTTTAATCCATGATGTGTGAGAGGCAGAGATTTCCATTTGCCTCGCAACGAGAGTGACAACAGATCCAACATCAGCCTCCAAAGATGAAAGAAACACTAAAGGGGGAATCACTCCAAACAAGGCAACCATGGCATTGGGCTCAGTGTGCTAATGATTTGAATATTTCAGTCCAATGTGAACACAGCACTCTGAAGGTACTGAAACTACTGAATTGGCACTGATGTCTGTGGTGCTCACTGAAAGAGTGGAGGCACACTTATTAACCAACACCACCACCTGATGGACAGAATGGCAGAAAGGGGGAACCCTGGACTGCAGAGTTGAAAGACATAAGGATGAGCTGCATGTTGTCCAGAACAGGCTACGTCTTTTCGTCAGTTAAAATAGTGAAAACCTTCAGTATGTGGTCTCAATCAAATATGACAACAAAGCATTAACACTGGAAGAAAAGCAAAACTAAAAGATTTACATCATTTCAGTATTTTGACAGCTTTTTATTGTTTGTAAGTGTTGTTTGGCTTCACCAGCAAAGAACATTAATATAGGCTTTTGATTTGATTATTCACATTTATGAATATGAAACTCTGCTAGTAATAAAACATATTGATTATATAGTATTTATTTACTATCAATGTTCTGCATGATAAAAGAACAAAAATCTTTCAAACACTGTGAAAGTGAGAGCAGTTCCAAAACAAGTGGAAGAAGTTATCAGGAATTAAATAGGAAAAAAGAGAAATAGACATCTATATCCTCTTTAAACCTTTAAAAGAAACAAAAAATACATACATACAAACAAACATACACACATAAATAAATACATACATACATACATACATACACACATAAATAAATACATACATACAAACAAACATACACACATAAATAAATACATAAATACATACATACATACATACATACACACATACATACATACATACATACACACATGAGTACATAAATAAATAAATATTTTTTTTCACAGTTAAGGCCAACCATAAGGTTATTCCAACAGGATTCTACTGTGGCATGGAGAATACGTCCTTCAGAAACAATACCCCTATTCTACAGTTATTAACCGGTGCAATGTCAGGGACAGCAGAGTCTAAAGGTAACGAGCTTGGTTGACGTCCAGCCACGTTTATCCACTATTACAGTCACATTCTCCATCTGCAGTGCAGTTTTGTGATTTCCACTTTTACTTTTCCTCTCATACAGACTTGATCATTGAGGGGAACTCCACCAACTGTTCTACATTTATCTACAATTAAATGGTTAAAATGCAAAATCTAAACAAAGTCATTTAGAGTGGTCTGGTTCTAGAGAAACTTGCAGCATCTGAATTGTTCACAGTAGTGGTGACAGGAACCAGGCATCCATTAGACATCAACCTCCATAACAAAGAGTTATCAAATATAGTTGGTTATGAAAACTCTGCCTGATACCTGATACATTGCTGTATGATAGATTTGACATGATTTCGGCCCAAAAGTTATCTTATATCTTTATCTTTGTCTTAAACCCTAACTCTAACCCATTAGTGGAGGAGGGATACATGCAGGGTGTTGTGAGGAAAGATAGTCCCCCAAAAACTAATTTTGTTCAGATATATCAGTATTTTACCATCATCAACATTACATCTAAAGTTTAGACAATGCGTGTAGGTTCACTGGTGCTTTTGGATAGTTATTAAATTGGCTATATTAGCGATGTAGACATGGTGACCCCTGGCCCCCATCACGACCACTGTAAAGAAGTCCGTAATTTTCTCTACAGATGAACCATTTCATCAGACTGCTCTTAATGACGTTACTTGTCTTGGGTTATGCAGACAATTTGCAAAAATGGTGGAATTCCCCTTTAATATATGGTAAGGCAGGTGGGGTTACAGGACTGGAGGTGTGATGGACTGGTCTAGTCAGTAAGCATACTGTAAATTCGGATGAATTATTAGTCGGTGCAGTCTGATAAAAAATAAACCATCTTCCTGAGTTCATACCGCGAGCACTATTTGTCCACTGAGCCCATTTTCAGTACAAACCCTGCTGCAGAAAGTGAATGCAGAACTGAGGGACTCTTATTTTGAAAAGCTGTCTGCTCGGCGGCGCTTTTAAAATATCAGTTGCTCTCTTCACAGTTACCGACTCATTAACACTTTCCCGTCGTTTTCTCAGTAAGAGCAGAGAAAATAAGACAGGACAGTCGCTTTTGTACACCCACAAGGTAAACATACAGCTATTTCTACGAGTTGTTAGCAGTTTTAGGTCTGTTTTATAGCAAATAAATGCGCAAACGGATCAAACCGTTTCGTCAGTTAGCTAAACACTGAACAATACGCCATATAGTCACCTGTGTAATTAGCCGTAATGGTGACCAAATCTCAGAAATGTAGCATATTGATAGGCTTTCTATTTGGCAGATTATTGTTCAGATTTTTCCGTTCCACCTTAAATGGTGCAGCAGTTACATTCTGTTGCCTGAACTAGGAGCTGGCGAAGGAACATTAAGCCAGATTTAGCCTTTGTGCTAGCTAGAACAAAAGTTACTTTGCTCGTTGTAGTGTTCTGTACTCAGTGTTTGGACTAGCTAATGCAGTTTGTGCTGAATTGGTATACATTACATTGCTAGCTACAAGCTAACTGTAAGCTACGACTCCAATATCCATAATCGTACATATTGTAACCTTTGCATCACTTGCCATAGTTACTTTCCTGCACTTTATATGTAAATAATACTGTATTTTGCACCTCTGGTTAGATGCTAACTGCATTTCATTGGCTCTGTACCTGTACTCTGCACAATGACAGAGTTGAATCTAATCTAAGGTAGTGCTGTAAACTGATGTAGCTATGCTAGCAACTGATGCACAGTTGTAGCCAGACTAGCCCCAGCTCTGGCGTTGCTGTTGACTCTGTTGTGCTCTGTTGTCAGATGTCGTTTGTACGGATTAACCGCCGACCAGGGCGAACTAAGAAAGTCACTGTGCCTAAGAGAGAATGGGTGGTAAGTGACATGTTTTCCTTGGAAAATGATCACAGTTTAATGGAGTGTGTAGCCATCGTTAAAGTTTTAAAACGTACCTCCCTATTCTGTGTATCCTTATATGTAAACAGTTTTGAATGAATTGTTTTTGTGATGTCACAAAATAGACTTTTACACCAACCGGCTATGAAACCATTAAAATGACGTACTTCTGTCTGCCTTGTGTCATTTTATCAGCACCACTTACCATAGAGCTGCACATTGTAGTTCTACAAATGTAGTCCATCTGTTTCTCTGCCTTCTTGATCTCCCTTTCACCCTGTTCTTTAATGGTCAGGGTCTAAACAGGACCCCCACAGAGCACTGCTGTATCTGATCCACTCACACCATAACAACACACGCTAACACCACCACCACCACCATGTCAGCGTCACTGCAGTGGCAAAATTGATCCACCATTCGCTCAGATTATTATTTTTTTTTTGTCTTCTGTAGAGCACAGTCACGGATCTCTCTGTGCATAAAGCTACCCCAGAAGAACTGGTAAGGTCTTATCATAATGTTTTGTCTTAAGTCTCAGTCTCTGTCTTCCTTGAGGTGTGCTGAAACTGCCTGCATCTAGATCTTTTACCTCTGCTTTTCAGTCCAGGCGTCATGAGGTGCACAAGTCCCGTAACAAAGCACTGGCACAATGGGAGCTGAGGGAGAAAGGCGTGAAGCGTATGCAGAAAAAGTCCCAGCCGGCGAGCCCTCCTGGCTTGGATCAGGCCAGGCTCAGGATCATCAGAGAGGTACACTCGAAACTGAAAGTGATTCCCACTATGAATGTGCGTTTTTATTGGTTGGCTCATGAGCCGCTCAGCAGATGTTATTAATATCTCAGTATATTATTTCTGATACACCAGAAGATCTGTTAGATGTCAATAAATAACCTTGTTAAACCAGGCTGTGTGTACTTATTAAATGTAATAAACCAACTTGGTAAAGATTAGCAAAACCTGGGCTATAAAATGATTTTTACTGGAAAAAAAAATCAATCATCCATCTGTTAAATAATTGGTCTGTATTGTTTCTGCTATATCTAGAGCCATGTTAAATATATACATAGTGATTACTGTATTCCAATATTGGCACCTGGAACAGTATAAAGGGAATGCCAAAGATATGTCAACATTTCTTCATAATGAAATAGTAAAGAATTTGGTAAAATAATTCAGACTGCTTTGATACAAAATTCTCCATTCTGGATGAACTTGCTCAGAATTGTTCACAGTGGCGAAAATGGGAACCAGACATCTGATTACCTGTGTTGAATTCCCTGAGAGAAAGTGATGGCATGAAATGAATATACTGTTTGATGCCTGAAAGATTGTTTTTTGGTAGTTATGTAATGACCGTATTTTAAAAAATCCATTCATTGTGGAGAGATACATGCATGGCGTCATAAGGCTAAGTAGTCCCTAAATAAAATATGGTTATTATAGATAGTAAATGATATGACTTCATTGCTAGAATATTGCTAGCCTTTATTTAACCTGAAGAGCTAAATGAACATAAAACAAACCCCCACATTTTCACATTTCCACGGATTTCTGTTGATCAAAGTCTCATCATGAATAATAAATATTTAGTCTTTAATGGGCCAGCGGGAAATTTAAACTACTAAATGAAGTTAGTTGCCTGTTTAAATAACATGAGTTACATAAGTTCTACAACCAAAGTAAAAGGTGACTGGCCATTTAGCAGAATGAATCTACTGCATTTGGGACAGATCAGCAGCACTGAAAAGGTCAAATGTGCACTATTTTTGAGAGGTCAGTGTAATTCCCTTGACTACGGTGGCCATAACATTTCAGAAAACAACATTTAACAAAATTAAAAACTAATTTTCAAAGAAAAAAAAAAAATGCTTTAGCGTTGTCACCGTCCCACACTACACTCACTGTACCACTGCGAAACAGTTTGATTGACAGGGACCGCAACAAGTACTTCCTGTGTGTTAGACCTACCCTTTCCGTTTTTTGAAATGTTACACCAATGCAAACCAATAATGCCCACGGCACTTATTCCCTGATTTAGTGCCTCCAGGCTTTAAAACGAAGAGTGCTTTCCAGTGGGCTGTTGAAAGACTAACTGTGTTTGCCAGAACTTGTATGATAACACTTCACTTGGCCTTTCATATATTTTAACTAGATTGAGTCACTGCAATGTGGATCTCTGTTTACGTAGGTGCTGTCAGATCAGTGCCAGCTGCAGGATGTTCTTGCACGGTCTGACAGAGCCATGGCGGTGGTCAAAGATCTGTTTGGTGATGCTCCCCGCAGACAGACTGGTACTCCTTTTTCTGTTCAGTCATGCTTAGTGATGTTTTCAAGTGTTATTCTCCTCTTACTGTCATGGACGTGTGTCTTTTGCAGGGTTTCCTAATGTTACTATGGCACCTGACTGTGACTCTGATTCAGAGCTTCCTGTGCTGCAGAAACCAGATCCACCCACACAGCTCTCACTGCTCAGCCAATCCATGATGGACCAACAGGTACAGTGCTTAAGTGTTAACAAATATGCACCATAAATAACCTGGGCCTGGGAACATACTTGCTCCATATAACATCAAATACAAGTATAAAAAGACTTCTGAAATAACACCATAAGTATATTAACTACAGAAAACCCTCTTTTTATTTTTTTTATTTTATTGTTTTTTTTTAAATATTATGTTCAGACCTCCTATTTACAAGGATTATGTCATGATGTAATTACACCCATGTCATTAACATAGATAGTAGGGTTGTACCCAGTGAATTTGGCTGTCCAATACAAAGATTCAACTATTCACTTTTTCTTTCTTTTCTTTTCTTTTCATTTTATCCAGAAAATCTATAGACGTGAATTCCGTTGATGTTTTCGACCACATTAACACAGTGAAATGCAACAGTCATTGGAGCATTAAAAAAAGCAATGAAAAAGGACCCTGCGTATGATGCAAGATTTGAATTGTGCCATATTTATAAAGTCAGGCTTCCATATGGATTTGTGGAATATTGAGACTGACAGCACACTTCATTTTTGTTTGACATAAGTTCTTAAAGTCTCTAAAAGTGGCATTTAAATAAATAAACAAATAAAACCGTTTAAAATAAATTCATGGCATTCCCTGCTGTAAAATGACTGACATGTCTTCTTTAACAGGATCTGCCTGCTTGTTTATTTCCCTTCAAACATAAACACTCCTTAATAAATCTAAATAAATGAATGAAATTATTTGAGATTGGAATTGTTTTTAGATTAAACTAAAAACTGCAGGTCTCTAAGCAGCAGCTCTTTCACCAGCAAGATAACATGATCAAGCTGACGCTGCCTGTTGTTCCTACCTTGTAAACAGACTTATTGTCTGCTTTATATTTAAATATACAAAAATCTACGCGGTGCCGCAAATCAGATGTACCTGTTGTGTTGAGAGTTCTTCAAAAGTTAGAAATGCCACCACATTTCTTCTGATTGAGCCAGGATTATAAGATAGACTAGCTTGCCCGCCACTCCACCTCAGCTTCTCATCATTTAACCATCAGCACAGGTCACATGTTTTTGTTTTCCCTCCTCAGAGAAAGCACGCCAGACAGGCCCACAAAAATGTAAAAATATATTTATGATTCCCCGTATTTTTATAAATCATCATTGAAATGTTATTCATGTTTATTGTTCTAAGGTTGTGTCTGTTTTATCCTGTTATTAAATTGCATTCTAACTGAAAAAGGAGATCATCGATCGCTCGACTTGTCAGTCGACTGATGGGTCTCCAACTGATTCAACTCGTCAACTTTAATGGGGGAGCCCTAATGCATAGTAATAAGCTATACATGTGTATAAATTCATGACTTATAGGGTACTTTTTATTGGGAGGTGTCTGTCCCAAACTCTAACCCCTAATTTTCTACTTGTGAAAATAATCCTTTTCTCTTTGTATTTTTAATGGTCTCTTTGAATTATTGTCAAGTGAAGTTGTAAGAATTAAATGATCAGGTGTTTAATTTTTAAATAATAAAAAACGAAATGCTGTCCGAAGGCGCAGCCTGATTTTTAGCTATCTGATTTTAACAACCCCAAGGTTTGAATCTTAAGAACTGTCATTAGCGAAAGGCATATTTTCCGCAGTTAAGTAAACTTTTTTTAAATCTGTGTTTTAATGTTTTAGTCTAAAGTCAGTTAAAAGTGGGTTTTTTTGAGTGTGACCCAGTTTGGTAGAATGATCCATCCTCGTGTCTGCTAGGACAGAAGTGAAATTGTGTAAAACACAGTGCAGAGGAATAAATTGTGATACTTTGAGGGAAATATGTGATTGCGATTTCTCTGACAAATGTTGTACTAATTTTCTATACATTAGGCTGATTGCATAAAGCATATTGTCTTGGGCTCATGGATTACATTTTAAAGCTGTAATTTTATATTTAAGTTTTGCAACTGTCAAAAACGGAAGTGCTGAACTTCAAAATGAATCTAAAACTCAGTTGTTGTTTTTTTTTTTTTTTCTTTTTTCTTCTTCTTTTTACCTAAACGTTTTCTAAAACAGATTTTATGCTGTCGTTTAAGACAAAGGAAAGGCCAAAACTGCTCAAGACGTATGATGGCAAGACAAGACACTCAGTCAAGATCATTGCTCAAGTGTTTATGATTGTTTATGACTGGAATCGTAGATGTGGTGACACACTGAACTGTTTGGAAACCTCCGTCTCTGATGTTCTTTTACTTTTTTAAGGGAAGGACATATAACAGAAACTCACTTCTTATTTCAGGCCTTAAATGAATTGGAGGATTCTGCAGGAGAGTATAGGGAGGACGATCAGGACACCTCGATCAGCTTCAGCAGTGAAATGAGCAGGTCCCAGGAGCTTATTAAGTCTTAGCAATACTGGCTGGTGATAGCTTGTCTAGTGGACAGTCAGTCAGTCAGTTTATGTCATGCTTTTCAGGCCAAAGAGGAAAACATGTAAAGCCAAGCCTCCTCGATGGACTACAGACCAGCGACTGCAACAGCAGAACCTCCCTCAGAGTCCCTGTAATGCAGCAGGACCAGATGAGCAGACAGGTAGGAACAGTTTTAATGTAGGTTCACCTTTTCTGAACTGTAAACTAATGAAGTCAGTATGTGCCTAGAGTGGGGGTTTACGTCTCTCCTTCCATTCTGTAAAGCTCTGAATGCAACAGTAGCTGTGGAGCGTTTGAAGCCAAGGCCGTCTCAGTCAGACGCAGACCAGTCCACCACTCTGGTGACTCAGGTCCTCAATCCTGAACCTGCTTCCTCTCATTCAGGTAAACTGTTTACAAACATCCCTGTTTACAGTATGAAGCCTTTATAATTATTCAGATTTTGAAAGCTTGGATGCACAAGTCAGTGGTACACGACATTCAGTGGAAAAAAACAACATGCTGCATTAGCACGTTAGTGTGAGGTAACGTGGAACAGGAACACTATTGCTGAGGGAACTCCGGGGTCAGTCAGTTGCAGAAGACTAAAGACTACAAATATTACAGAGTCATACTGGATTAAAATCATGGATCTTGTCGGTAGTCACAATTAAAAAAGTACCGATCTACCGACCAGTAGTCGGTAGATCTTGGTGCTACCTCCCCAGGTAAAACTGATCCAGCTAAAGCCAAAAGGCCTTTAGACCACATCAAACACTTGGAGAGGGATACGGCATTAAGGGGAGACACACTGTATTTAGGCTTTCACTTTACTGTTTTCTGCCAAAGAGAGAACAGCACAGACCAGGGTCCAAAAGTCTCTTTAATAAAGAAAAAAGAAAACTCTAGCTCACTGGCTAAATCTAGCAAATTTGTAATATTGACCCAATTAAAGGGGAATTCCACCAGTGTTTCAAAATTTCTAAATAATTCACTAATGAAAACAGAGCGGTTTTGAGTGGTTAGGTTGTTAAGTGGCTCATTGTGGAGGAATTTGCCAACTCATTTCCTTACAGAAGTGGTGATGGGGACCAGGTTGCCATGTGTACATCACAATACTGCCATTTTATTTACTGTCTAAAACCACTTGTGAAGTGAGGTTTGTATGTAACATCTAATGTGGTAGAATATTAGTTAATCTGAAAACAATGCAATGTCATGAATGGATTTAAGAAATAAATTGAAGCCCACAAGCTTATGTCAAACCTTTCTTAAAAAAAATGTGAACATCAGGACGTCAGGTGGTGTATTCATGGCTGTTTCATGTAATAACTTTCTGTGAGGGAGCTTTTAGGGGCAGAGAGACCTGAGAAAAATGACTTCACCTTTTGAGTCTTGGTTCCTCTCGAGGTTTCTTCCTTTGTCCTGAGGGAGTTTTTCCTTGGCACTGTTGCCTTAGGCTTGCTCATTGGGGGCTTGGACCAGATTCTCTGTAAAACTGCTTTGTGACAACATCTGTTGTTAAAGGTGCTATATAAATAAATTTGACTTGACTGTCATAAATGCACAAGGTGGACATTTCAAGTACTAAGAAAATGAGAAATTCATATTCAAATTTCTTTACAATTGTTCCACTAATAATGTAATTTGTGGAAGATTTAGACAATAATGTTAATAGCAAGATTTTCTCTAGTGGTCTCAGACTTTTGGACCATACTGTAAATGGTGATTAGCCATGACTAAATAAACAGACGAGAAAGGCACAAGTCACTAAAATAATGTTGCATAACACAATTAACAAGAGTTGTTGTTTCTTAACCATGTTGTGTCTGCCAGGTGGTAAGAGCAAGTCTTCCAGGACCACCAGACGGTGCTCTCCAGGAGCTTCTGCATTGGACGGCTCTGGGTTCAGTTCTCAGAGTGCCAACCAGTCCAGTCTGGAGCTGTTGCAGGACATGTTGGGTCAGGTGGAAACAGAGCTGGCCTGTCTGGAGCCACATGGGCCCCATGGCTCATTGGAACCACCAAAACAGCATCGAGGCCTCACTGGCTTCTCTGTGGCACTGGTGGCCACTCTGGGACGCATTGCCAGTCACATTAGACGAGTGAGGAAACCTTCATGTTATTAAAGTGACACAGTTTTCTTCCTTCATGCAGCCAGATTGTGGTGTCTGACATTTGCAGCTATGAGGCTAATGTAGCTAACAAGTAATGAAAGTAATTGTATGGGTGTGTGTGTAGTAATTGTGTATAACTGTGTGGGTGCTGCTGGTTAAATGACATGTTTTACGGTGAAGTGAAGCCTTGTGGATCTTTTATGTAGTAATAAATAATACAGTAGGATATAGAAACCTCAAGTTCTCCTCAGTGAAACTGATGAAATGGTTTTGCTGCTCTCACTGGGGTTCTCCTCTAACAGGAGATTTAAAATAGCAGAGATTGATGCTGCTCATGTCTTTTTGCTATGCAGTGTATTTTTGTCCATTTTTAGAAATGTACAAATACCATGTTGGTTCTCTTTTAGAGAGAAGAGGAGGCACAAAAGGAGGCACAAGTGAGAAAGAGGCTGGAGGAGGAAGTGAGTGTGCAGAGAGCTCTGATCGATGCCCTCTCAGCTGAGTGCCTCTCCCTGAGAGACGACAGCACTGCACTACAGGTTGGTTAATCTTATGGATTGTTGCAACCAGGCAACTCTGTTATGTTTGCCACTTTAATGTATAATAATGAGAGGTTCTTTGCACATAGTCACACAGTACAACTGCTTTTTTTTAAAAATGATGAATGGTTTTAATTGTGTGTATTATAATGTGGCAGTATTTCATTGAGCAGAATGATATAGCATAAGAAGTGGGATTGACTGATATTGTGGAAGGAAAACCATGTTCTCCTGACACGTGAAAAAAGACTAGCTAGCACAGTTCTAAAGCCTGTGTGCTGGGTTTTTCTTACCCAGGAAAATTTACAAAAGCGAATGACAGAACTGGAGCAGCGTCTGGACATGGTGATCTTGGGGCTGGGAGATTTGGGATGTGGAAAAGAGGAGGAAGAATTACAGCCTCAAGGAGGGGCCATGCCAAGTAATTGTCTCTCACTCTGACATTTACAGCTGAACCATACTGACAACATGAATGATGTTTGCAGGGGCTTAAAATTAACTAGGTAATTCATTTGATTCAAAATGTGTTAAATATGAAAGATAAACAGAACCATGTTTGGTGTCCAGTATTGCTTAGTCACTGTTGCACTGGAGCTATGAGGTTAATGTAGCTAATAAGTAAGGGAAGACTGTGACCACCAATCAGCACTGCACAAGCAAACTGTACGCCTAAATCAGGACCTAGAGACCCTAAACCTGTCCTGACTAATTATCAATATTTGCATGTGTATTGTAAGCGTTAATATTGCTTGCTGTAAATAAGGGCTACATTAGATCCAGACAACTCTGCCTGTGAGGGACTGTCCCAAAAGGCATTCTAGGCAGGCAGGGCCTCTCCAAGCCCACCCTTGAGTGGCATGTTTAAAAATGTGCGTTGGGGACAGACTTGTGTGATATATACACTTAGGAAAATTACCCCACAATACCACAAAAGTAACATTTAACTGGGTGCTATGTTTATTTGTTAGATAACTCTAAAACCCTTCACCCTCTGCAGTGCATTCAAAACTCTGTCGCCGGAGTACCCGTTAAGAAATCTGCTCATATCACACCAGTCCTTCATCAGCTACACTTGCACTCACAGACCTGTCTACTTTACATCTCTGTGCTCCATAACGCAAGCTAAGGTCCTCTTGACTCTGGCCTTCTGTCTGTTTCTAGGTTCAGATTCCCTCTATTGGTGGCAGGTCCTTTAGTGTTGCTGCCCCACCCTAGCTCAGCTAAGATGATCTTTTCTCAGAATACTTTCATTCTGTATGATTTTTTTTTTTTCTCCATAAATTGTAAAGTGTTCTTGGGCATGTGAAAGCCACTATATAGGTGTCGTCGTTGTCTTCTTCCTCTTCCTTTTCTTCCTCCTCCCTGCCTACCTTTCACTCACATTGTGACACTTGCAAGCAGAAATATAAGTTTGGGTTGACTTTACACATGGTTCTGGGAAACTCTTGCAGTGAATTATTGCATGTCAGTGTAACCTGCTGTTAGATGTAAAACGTAGCTAGGAAGCAAAATTGTTTTAGCCAGTTCAGTAGAACTTTGATTGCTTTTGAAAAGTAATTGGAGGAAGGCTGGCTGGCACATAACATTGCATAATCTAAAGTTATAAATATAATTAAATCACATACGGAAAAAGTTAAACAGAAACCACGGCAATCATTATATTACTTTGCCATTTAACAGTTACATGAAATTGCCAAACATTTCATTGTTGTCAAGTTAATCGTCAGCTAAAATTACATGATTTGTGACAATCTGACAGACTTTTATTTACGCTATAGTGCAAACTTCCTCCCCAGTTTGTGAAGTCCATAAATCTAAACTCAGCTGCAAAAACAGCCAGTCTTAAATAATTCTGTGAAGTCCCAGAAAACGGCACATTTCCAACTTTTCAGACTACAGCAGTTGAGCCACCCATTCACAAGAGTGTTTCAGTCTCAGTAACAAAAACGGGCTGCTTACTTCTGAAAAGGTGAAGAGAGGCTGAAAGATAGTCATGTGGAAATGAATTGTGACTGTTTTTGGTACATAACACCACAAAATCCCTGTAACTGGACCACAGGGAACAGACTCTTTACCAAATGAATCTTGCTGTTTGTGAGCACTCATTTTGAATGCCATAATGAGAAATGGGTCATCCTGCAAAAGAGGTCTTCAATTTCTAGATTACTTCAGCTTCTGGTCCTGAATTTCATCATCACTGGTGGTTAATTATTCATTGATGTAACTGATAAAACACAGTGTTCCACCAGCGATCACACAAACCAGGACTGAAAATTAAATTCAAGGTCTTGAACTAAAGACCTCTGCCATGCGCATCCATGGCCGCATGGTCCACACAGGCGTGTCCACGCCAGCACCTCAAGGCTGCAGGTGCACCTGTTAGGACAGAGCTAATATCCAGAATGTGTTTTGTGTTTGCAGGAATTGAGGCTAAACGTCTGCCTGCTGAACAACTACTACAGAAACAGGCCTCTGATTCTCCTGCTGTTTTGCTCTCTCCTCCACGCCAGAGAGACAGCAAAGCTCCCCCTCCAGGTTAGTGTCATGAAGAGCCAGTGAGGTACTTGGAGACCTTGTTGTTTCTCTGCTACGTGTGGTTAAAGCATACTAACGGTAATAATTCTGTACCTCCCCTTACACAAAAAACGAGAGTCAGAATAAACTTTCTTGCACACTTGTAAATGTCAGAATTCATCTCTTGTCTATCAGCAGCACGTTCTCGCTCTTTGCACCGTGAGGGTTCTCATTCATCAGCCAGTGTCGGGTCCCTGGAGGACTCAGAGGCCCGCTGCACTCCTTTGTCCTTCATTAGCCTGCCCGATAGTGTCTTGCCACGTCCGCCTGTGCCGCTGGACCAGCCCGCCCAGTATGCAGTGCTGCAGCAGATTACAGAGTTGACCACTCAGAATACGGCGATTCAGGCTCAGCTGAGACAGTTCTGTCCTTCTCCTGCTGGAGCTTTAGTGTCCAGAGAACCAGGCACCGACAGGCTGTCCACACTCAGCACTAAAGACAGACAACCATCGCCCTCTACTGGACAGCAGACAGTGCAGCAGGTGAAATTTCTCATTTCTCTTGAGCTCAGCCTGAACAGAAAGAAGTGATTCTAATCAATCCCACTCAAAAGTCTTTTCATATCTTGCTGTTGTTTTGTAGTTTAATACTCAAATTCAGGTCAAATCAAAATTGCCACAAGAAATAACAAAAGCAATTTTTTCATGTTTTAAAATGAGTTTTCTGTACTAACCTGCACTAAACCATGTATTATGTGACCACCTATTATACTTCAGAATTGAGTGAAGTCAGAGACTACCTTTAATTTTTTAAATCAGTGAGAATCTAAAAATGAAGTACAGCTATTTCTGAGCAGATTGGATAAAGGATACGGCACTTGCTTCAGAAAAAAAAAATCAGCAATTTCCAAAATGCAGTGCAAAATATTATTAAACGATACAGAGAAAATGGAACTCCTAACAACCATGCAAGAGCTGGTAGACCGCCAAAACTGTCCCACCAGATAAACAGCACTTAAAGCCGAATCAAGCTCCACTCTCGCTTCAGATACCCATAGGTGTTTCTGTCCATCCTTCCACTGTGAGACGACGATGCCATGGGTCTGAAAGGATGTGTAGTTTCTTACCAAGACAAGAAAGAAATAACATCTGCAAATAAACTAAGAAGCTGCTGGTGTTTTCAGAACACTAGACTGGCCACCCAAACCTCAACACCATTTAATGTGTTGGGGATTAATTGGGATAAATGCTGCAGACTTCTTAGACTGAACTTTGGAGGTCTAACCCTAACCCAGATTGCTTTGAGAAAACTGAGAGCAAGTGCTTCTGAAAAGAGCGGAAGCTGTGATGGAGACAAAGAACCAACACACTAAATACTGGGAATATATATACTATGTTTAGTTGGCCTCTATGTAATTTCTGTTAAATTGATGTTTTCTGTTTTTTCCTGATGCTGAAAAATAATAACTTGTACAATAATGGGTGTTTTGATTTGAAGTATAAATGAAGGGTGGTCTCAGACTTTGGCATGGTACCACTTCCCTGAAGGAATGTAGCAGTTTCCCACAAGCGGTCAGAGTTCCTGTGTGATACCCAGCAGGTTTGAACAAGACCAAACAATAAAGCCACCCTGCTTCTATCTAGTGAGGCTTCCTCTTAAGTATGGTCTATTTCTGTGCTCTGGTGTGGCATTTTAGTGGACAGCACCAAGTGCATCATTCTCCAAACATCCAGTGTAAAGTTTCTGAGCAAATAAATGAACAGTAGTCGTTTGTCTTCAGTTGTGTATATAAAGCAGCATTATTGTATGTGTTTATTTGGCCATATGTGTGTTCCATCCAGTGTGTGGGTCCAGTTGATCCCTCAGTGAGGGTGATGGAGGAGAGGCTGCAGGAGCTGAACAGGCAGAGTGCAGCAGCCAGGGCGAAACTACTGGAGCTGATAGAGCAGCAGAAACAGACCACCTCCCTCAGCGTCTCTCCCTCAATCTCTCCTATACCTCCAACCTCCATCATCCCTAAAACAGGTGTGTTTTTCATAGCCATCATCATTTTTGAAAACCGTAAATGCAAAAATAGCTGAAGCTTTTGGCAGATGACCGATGCCACCTGCTTTCAGCAAGAATCCACGTTCGGCAGCAAAGAAAAGAAGACATATCAATGCAAGCAAATCAAGCGTCAACTTTGGTGCTGCATTCTGCTGCTGGAGAGCACAGGGGTTTTGTTTGATGCTCAACTTATTGAGCAATATTTCTTCTAGACTAGTAGGGAGTAAAAGGCGGGGGGGGGGGGGTGTATGTTGCGCCCTATCGTTTTGAGTATCAGATAGTCTAGACTATCGTTCGACAGATAGTGTCATCTTACAGATTGCTCTGAACACCGGTATAGCTGGTTAAAAGCCTGTTTCATTACACTTTGAATCATTGGTTTCTTGTAAGTATTGCTTTTTCAGTGAATTGCAGTTTATAATTGGGTTACATTAGCTTTGTGATTTTGTGTTTGCACATTCCTTTCATTGCAACTCTGTTCGTCTTTTCCACTTTACCCCTAAGGTTTCCATAATGGACCCCTGACGTCATGTCCTCGTTCTGTTGTCTGTACCATGCCAATATTAGGAACTGCGGCTCTAAACTGGATTTCTTTATAACGATAATGAATATCATTTTCAAAAACGATCCCATTAAACACACTGTGGAAAACTAAAATGCTCCACAACGTGACGCCATATGGACTTTTTTTCTTCTGAATATTGCTGTATACTCTGAATAAAAGACTTGTCAGAGAGCCAAATGCAACTATGTGCTGCTCAAGTACTTTGTACAACTGGCAACCTCATCAGACGTTTGGATGCTTTCAGTTTAGCACCGGGTGTGGTTATAGGCAATTTTTGAAAATCCCATTCATTTTTGTCATAGAAAACTCAAGCTTAGATGCAAAAATGGGCATGTAGTTTTTAAAAACCTGGCAAACGTAACACTGTAAAATTGCTACTATCTGTCTAGAATGACCACAATTAAATGAAAAAGCTAATACAGCATCACTGTGTATTTTAGTGGCAGCTGTAGTTAACTTTCTATTGCTAAAACAACCCTGTTCTCAGCAGTGGAGAAGGTGTGTATTCTACTCAGTTTTCGGTTTAAAAGTCCAACAAGGAGTTGAAAGGCTTCTACATTTTGTATGTTCCTTGTCTTGTGTGTCGCTACTGTTGGAACAAACCTTGTATCTCTAAAATGCTAATTTTGCTAATGGAATTTTAATGGAAGTCAGTGGAACCAGACTTTTCTGGTCAATTCATTATGAAATTTACACACAATGTAAAGAACAGCCACCTCAAAAACCGATAATTAACCAAACTGGAGAGAGGAGGTTTTGTTCTGACAGTAGCAATGGGTATGTATGCAGGCCTGCTGATTAAGCCTTATGTTTGGCAGGTGATGGAAGGCTGACTCAGGAATCATGTGTGTTTGTATCCGAGAGAGGTCATCCCTCTAACACAAACAGCAGAAGGTCAGCAGGAGCAGTTTCTCCAACTGTAGAGGGAGGAGAAAGACGGGTCATTAACACACAGGTACCACACACAAGCGTTTCATTATGACACGTTTATGTTCATGCCATGTCAAACTTTGTCAAAATGTCTGACCATCCTCTCGTCTGTGGCTACCAGCTGTGATCCAGTCGTGCTTTATGCAATCAAACAAATTCAGGTAAAAAAAAAGTCTGTTACACAAAATAAACACAATGTCATATAACATTTTTAAATGTAAAAATACCCATCAGTGGAAGAAATGCAGCAAAAGTGCAAAAGGGTACAAACGTTTTGGTTAGTCTAAAGGGCTCCATCCTTTCTTGTTCTGTTTCTCTTGAAAATAAGGTCAAGGGAAGATCAGGTTTCGTAAGGCAGGTAGAAATGGATTTCATCTCCCACATGGTAATTAAGGTTACTGAACCATTCGTCCAGGATTGTATATCCATATATTCAGGGGTGGAAACGTTGGAAGTGCCAGGACGAGGTGCTCCCCTGTGTTTTTCTTCGGCTGAAACCAGCGTGATCCTCGTCTCACAACCACACAATCTGAACAGGTTTTAAATCGGAGGCAGGTGGCCATGTGCTCGTCTGAGGACGCACACTATGGTTTCTCAGTGCTCACTCTAAGCTTACCAGCCCCCTCTAGGTCCCCAACAGTACATTACGTGTTCTTATTTCTTCTTCTTCTTCAAAAAAGAAAGAATGAAATTGTGATGCTGATGCTTGTGTTTTATGCAGGTGGATAAACCGAAGGGAGAAGGCTGGTTTGCACTGTCTGCACATATCCGATAAACATACTGCTGCACACAAGCAAGAGGACTGATGCAGGGATGTACCTGGTTGATTTTACTCTGTTTTGGTTTTTAGTTTTGTACATGTTAATAAATTTTAAACTATTTTATTGTACGAGTTGATTAATATGACAGTGTGAAAAACAGGAAGTATGACAGGAAAAAAGAGCACCTCTGGCATAAACAATTTCAAATCTATACTGTGGAAAAGGTACTAAATTGCACTGTATTTCATAACACCAAAATTACAGTACCATGGTTTGGACACACCACCTCATTCAGTGGTTATTTTCTTTATTTGTATTATTTTCTATATTGTAGATTAAGATTGAATCAGAACTGTTAAGAACCACGCATAGAATTATATAATAAACACAAGTGTTAAACAAACCAAATTCTTCACTGTAGTCACCTTTTGCTTTGATGACAGCTTTGCACATGCTTGCATTCTCTCAGTCAGCTTCATAAGGTAGTCTCCTGGAATGGTTTTCAGTTAACAGTGCCCTTCAAGAATTAATTTGTGGAACTGCTTGTCATCCTTGTCTCTGCTGCAGAGGATAAGTTTATTAGCGATACCAGCTGCTAAAAAGCACCTCAGATTAGACCCCATATAAATGCTGAACTCAAGTAGCAGGCACATCTCAACATCAGCTGTTCCATAACAGGCACATCTCAACATCAACTGTTCAGTAGCAGGCACATCTCAACGTCAACTGTTCAGAGGATACGGTGTAGATCTTTATGGTCGAATTGCTGCAAAGATGCCACTACTGATGAACAAAAAGAATAAGAGACTTGCTTGGGCCAACAAACAACACATTTAAGATTGCTTTCAGTGTGTGCAAAGATGTCATCAAAGCAAAAGTTGGCTACTTTAAAGAATCTACAGAATAAAATATATTCTGGTTTGTTGAACGATTTTTTGTTTACTACATACTTCCATACGTGTTCCTTTATAGTTCTGATGTCTTCAAAATTAATTTACATTGTAGAAAATAATAAACCGCATTTGGAGCAACGTTTTGTGCATGTTTACCCAATGATGGCCTTGATCACGATTATCTGCATCTCAAATGGCTCAAGTTTTTAGCCTCACCCTTTTCAGCTCAAACAAGACACTGTTTATCTTCTGCCCGCTCTCAGTGGACTTGATATTAGTGCGGTTCCAAATGGAACATTCTTAAACGAAACTCTGGACATGCTGGGCCAGATTTTTGGGAATGATTTGCCTTTTTTGTAACACTGTATAAATTCTGTATATTTTGCATTCAAATTTTGCTCTTGCTTTTATTATGGAACTACAGGCAAATGGGGGGAAAAATGGAAATTGAAAAGTCCATTTAGTTGGACGATAGTTAGAGTGTTTGGTCTAAGGCGGGGGTTGTCAACTTTTTCTGCCCCAAGGCCCACCTGCTGATAACTACAGAGCATAGTGGCCCACCAGAGGACTAAACTCAACTTTTATAAATACATAGAAAAAGAAAATTGGCTAAAGAAAAATTATATGTCCAAATTTGAACAAGGGAGCTGTGAAAGTGCCCCAAGAAACCTTTCCATTAGTGACTAGCCAGCAGCTATGTTGTCTCAAACTGAGGATGTTTAATTGACCTGCTACTGCAACGTTTGTATTTGTCCAAGTGTATATTAATATACGTTATACAACACTAATATGGATATATATGATGTTACCACTAGAGGGTGCCTCAATGGCCCACTGGTGGTCCCTGGCCCACAGGTTGAGAAACCCTGGTCTACAGTGAGTTGCTGGGGCTGTGCAGAGCAAAAGAACCAGCTAGTTATGGGGAGAATACCAGTTCATCCTTCTGAAGGACGTATGTAAAGTGCCGTCCTAAAGAACTTCACAGCCTTTCTGTGGTGTGGCCCACAGCCTCCCGTTCCTGTATACGAACTTAACCTCACACTTGGTGTCCGAGGTCGTCACCTTAAAAAGGCATCCCATGTCGCAGAGCTGGATGGAATGTCTGTGCGCAACAGTCTGCAGTTCCTCTCTCCATCTGCTCCCTCCTTCTCTCATCCATATCTTATTTCTTTCTTCTGCCAAAGTCTCTCCCCCTAGCCAGTGAAGGGCACATTTTCCTTCCTCCCCTAGATGTGAGGCGGAGAAACAGCGTGGCTCACTAACCACAAAGTGCCCTTTGGCTTCCTCATAGCCAAGACAGCGGAGCTGCACCAGGAAGGAAGTTGCCTCAGACATGGTGAAACGAAAGTCCTCCTCCACGCCATTGTCGATGGCTACTGGACCCCTGGCGCTACAGACTGAAAGCAGCCAGGGCTGCCCAAGCACCTGAATGGCCTGCAGGTCAAACCGGAAGTTGTGATGCTCTCCAGGCTGAAGGTAGCGCAGAAGGTCCGATAGGGTCTCCTGGTGCAGCTGCATCAGGGGGCCCAAGGCCAGCTGTGCAGGATTAAACTCTACAAGGGCCAGTAAGCGGTGCTGAATTCCTGCATCGAAGGCTTGAAATTTAAAAGCTGGTCTAGAAAGTGTAAGACAGATGTGCTGTGTGACTTCAGCAATAGGTGCATCTGTGAGGTCACCGATGCCCCTTTCTGACTGCACTGTATCCAGCAATCGTGCGATGTGAAGACACACATCCCTGTATTGTTGAGCTCGAGGCATCAAATCTTGGCGCACCGAAGCTGGAACAACACTGTTAAGGGCTTTCCGGATGACTCTGGCAGAAATGCCCTGAAAAGAAGTGACCCTATGGATCTTGCATGGTCTGCAGGTATACAATCCATCCACAGGTCCCGAGAGCTTGAGCTGATTCTGAAGTGGGTGCATGTCCCTCAAGATCTGAGCCAGAACCCTGATGCTTTGCAGTAGGTTCTCTGCCCCTCCCTCATCCCAGCACTGCTCCAGTTCCTTAAGTAGCACGGCCTCCATCCTCTCACAACCCTGTAGGCGATGCAGTGCTACAGCTAGGCTGCCACCTAGGAACAGAAAACAGAAGTAAACATGGAAGTAGGAGCAGGCAACATCACTTTTTACAGTCTTGGTAAATTGGTGGTAGTTCTGCACATATCAGGTTAAAGACCAATTATAATGAGCATGTGAACAACAACCGCTGCTGTAACAATGTATTCGCTTATCATAAACGGGTAGTAGAAGGTGCTGTACTAGGTATATCGGTAGAAAAGGAAGAGTTTTGTCATAACCATTATACCGCTATGCCACAAATGTAGTGCAGGTAATGTAATATACAAACAGTGCAAAGCATGATGATGATGTCACAGTGTCACTGCTTCAGTCATGTTTTCATATGAAATGTGGTAGACCCTCGATTTCCTCCCACCCATTATCTGAAGTAGTCTACTTTGGCAGCTGGTGTAAAGGAATGGTCTTTTTGGGGTTACCTTTAGCCCGACATGGGGCACAAGCAATTGCTGAGCTACTCTGTAATGACTGAATGACCATAACATTTTCCAAATGCCAGCTGCATGTATATCGGAATTATGTATATGACAAATGATTTGAGAAATCTGACAAAGCTGACTTTGGCTTCTTAGTGTGTATTTCCTGTTCCACCTTAAATGGTGCAGCATTTGCATTCAGGTGCCTGCACATGTGCCTGGTTGTAACTGCTGCTACAAGTAAGAAGCCAACTTCAGTCTTGTAGAAATTCAGACTTACTTTGGTTGTTGAAAATGTTTTGTATTAAAAAGTGAAAACGGGTAACAATTTATACAGGTGTGGGTGTTTGTAAGCCATCTCCTGAGGTGACGTCACGTAATAATCAATTTACATACTGCTATAACTTTTGGTACATTAGTGTATGTTTAATTTAGCACCCTTAATGGCTTGATTAGATTAGATTAGATTCAACTTTATCATTACACATGTACAAGGCAACGAAATGCAGTTTAGCATCTAACCAGAAGTGCAATAAGCAGCAAGTGCAGTATATACAGTCTCCATTATTGTACTATAAACATGATATACAGATGGCTGTACTATAGACATATGTACAGATTAAAGAACTATGTAATGTGTGTGTGTGTGTGTGTGTGTGTGTGTGTGTGTGTGTGTGTGTGCGCGCGCGTATATATGTATGTGTGTGGGTGTGGGTGTGTGTATGTATGTCTGTGTACTGTCCACTGCTACCTTTAAGAATAGTGCTTTTTGCTGAGTCACCCACCTTTCCTCCCGCTATTGGGCTTCAGCTCCGGCTCCTCCAGAGCCTCAGCCAGGCAGTCCCATAGTAGGAAGCTGAAGACGGCCCACACCCTGCACTGTTCCCCGCAATCCCCGACATGCAGCTGGTCCGGGCCATGCAGGTGGTCTTGATCATGCAGGTGGTCCCAGGTGTGTGGGTGGCTGTGGCTGCCACTACGAAGGATAGCTTCAGCCTCCTGGAGCAGTTTCAGGCACAAGTAGCCCCTCTCAGAGAGCTGCAGCCCTGCAGACCATCATAAAAAAAGTAGTACTGAGTCCTTAAAACAGTATGGACCATTTTAATGACTGAAATATCTGTGTTTTTACATAAATATAATATAATATAATATAAAGTGTTTTATAGTGTCATGATAAAAAAAAGCTTACATATATACTTACGTCTTTATATACTGTATGTTAATATATATTTATATGTGTATATATATTTGTTACAAGATCACCATTAAAATGTTATTATATAATAAATACTAATATAATAAATGTTTATCAGTGATATACCATTATCTTGTAGTACTTCAAACTTAGTGAAAAACCATAAAAATAAGATAAATGAATAATGATCAAGCTGTCATAGAAAACTGAACTAACAATCAATGTTTTTTCATTCAGTCATTGAAGTAAAACATTTTGATCTCTTACAGAATAGTCAAATATTGCAGATAATATATAGATAAAATATTAGAAAATGAAAGTATCTATAGCTGCAGTATTTATCATGTTTTGTTTTATTTTGTAGTGCGGTGGGATCAAAGTGCTCAGGTACCAAGGTTTCAAAGCTTCCTTCTTGCTCTGAGATACATAATCAGAAGTTGGTTTCCTTGTCCTGTCCGGGTCAACTTATGGGGGCGGTCATGGCCTTCAGGTTAGAAAACCAGCCTTGTGATCGGAAGGTCGACAGTTCCATTCCCTGAACCAACAGGACACAGCTGAAGTGCCCTTGAGCAAGGCACCTAACCCCAGCTGCTTCTCAGGCGTCGTGGATAGGGTTGCCCACCACCCTGGGCAAGTGTGCTCACTGACCCACGTTGTGTGTGTTGAATAGAATCTGTGCATGTGGGTGTTTCAGTGCCTGGATGGGTTAAATGGGTTGGTGGTATTAAGGCTGTCCACCTACTTTGAATGTCCTGTTCTGCCACCCGGCTGAGGAGCCGATCTGCATCCTGGGTCTTCTCCATGAAAAGAGACACGACAGCCTCCAGCTGAGAAGCATCCGCTATGCTCACTCCTTCCAGAAGGCACTCTCTGACCGTCCGGCGCGGCAGCCCCACTGCAACCCCCAGCTCACACACGTTTAGCCTGGCTTCATCTCCCACAGCTACGCCTAGCTGATCCCTGACTTGCCGCAGTACTCCTAAGAGCAAATTACATCATCAGTCCAACATGAGTCCTCATCATCCAGCAAAATCACAATGACATGCTGAAAGCAGAATCATTAGCCAGCTTGTTACTGGAGTACCACTAATCTCTGGAGTCACTGGTAGATAGATGCTGGTGAGTCCAGACTGAGTTACCCGAGTAAGGTAGGTGCCCTTCTGCGTCTCTGGTCTCTTCCACTGCTATGGCAACACTGCTGACCTCAGGACCACAGTTCAGCGACAGCCCAGGGAGATCCTCCACCAAACTAGTAACTGATAAAACAGACCGCTAAATGCATCTTTTTGTATCCCAGTTTTATTATTTTTATACTATTTGAATATGGAAGCCCTTTATTCACTTTATTATATTATTATATTTATTAACGGAATACCTATTGCAGCGTTACGTAAGCAAGAAAAACCTCCACAGTTCCATTATAAAAACAGGGTGATCATCAGGATTACTATAAACGACTTACCCATAAACTTGTCGCCTTTTGTCTAAATTTGCAGTTTTAAATGATAAATGTGTCACATGATACTTGAAGAATATGTGGTCTAGTATTCAGCCTATAGAAATGTTAATATTTTAATTGTCAGAACTGCAGAGAAATCGAAATAGGGCGTTTATTTGGTTTCACATTGCGTTTCACTTTCATATGTGTCATTTCTTTATTTCCAATAATGGTTTCCAATTGATGGTTACCAATGATGGTAAATTATTATATATAAGCACTATGCAACAATATGAAGTATAATGAGCTAGTATAGACTGGATAACTCCACAATTTTAGTTTCAGCATACTAATTATTGTAATTTTCTTTTTATCAGCTTCTTATGTTCCCACCTTCTCTGCGGTTCTGGAATAACAGGTTTTCAAATGTAAGTACAAACAGCAAACAAAGGTCGCACAATAAAACAAATACTAAAATAGAAAGATGTTTTTTTCTTGATTAGTTTTTTTCTTGTCTTTATTTAGTTGTAAGGACTTACAAGTAATCCAATAGTAATGGAAAGTATTCAGATTGCATTACTGTAATATAGTAATCCTTTGAATTATAAGTAATTTCATTCATTTTTATCAGGTAATCTGTTTAGTAATCTGTACCGGAATACATATTTAAAGTAACCCTTCCTACACTGCTAATAACTATATTATAAAATAATTCTCAGGCTACATAACAGTAACCATTTCATATAAATACTTTCTGCAAGGTCTCTTTTAAAGCCATTAAGCATGAAACTTTGAAGCCAGTTCTATTTCACTAGGACATCACATTTCACATCGAACCACTCTGACTGACTATTGTTACTATCACTATCTGATCATCTTCAAGGAGCAATATGTATAGGATAACGCAATCTGTCAAATTCATATTTAATATAGTCCCTCCTGCCCCCTGATTACTCATCAGTCTGAGAAAACATTGTGAGTTCAGCATCAAACATCATCCCTTTACTTGCCAAGTTCTGTCTCCAGAGCTGAAAGCTTTCAATGTGTTTTGTTGCTGAAAGCAGGCAGTGACTCACTATCGCCTCTTGAGGTACAAAGTGCTATTACACGACAGGACAAGCTGGGGCTAGCTAGTTAGCATGCTAACTTCATAGATAAATCACAACACGATACATAGACCTTATTGACATACCGTCAAAACAGTTATTTTTTTAGACTTTCTGTTAATAATTATTTTTATTTCAAATTTTATTGTTTAAAACTAAAACTCTAATTTGGGCTTATGCCATCTTACAGTATGTAATGCCATCTTACATATTGCTCCTTTAATAAGTTTTTAATTTGTTAAGATCAGTTAGCAATCATGTTTAGTAGGTGTCTACTATTGTGTTCAAGTCTACGAGGGGTGGAATAGATGATCCCTGTGATTAAGTATTTATATCTATGTATTATAATATAGCTATTAAAACATACATCATGCCCCTTAAATAGGCCTGATTGATTCAGTGTTCCTACATCAAAAGTGCAGTTTGGAAAAGTGTTATTTTAATTTGTGCTGGTCTTATTGGCCAAACAAAAGGCCCATGGCTTCATTTATAGAAAATAGAGGCATTTAAATCGCAGAGATTTTCCCTAAATCGTCCAGCCCTATTCCTGAGGTCTAAGGTTGAAGTAATAACAGCATGGTACTTCTTACCATTCAAGTCCTCAGCTAACTGCTGGTCTTCATTGTAAAGAGCTTCATATAAGCTTTTGCATGCGTTCTCTCCCTTAGACAAGCAGATGGTCAGCAGCGTTTGGGTCTGCTGGGTGGGAGTGGGTGCTGCCTGGATCCGCTCGAGGTCAAACTGGGTCAAGGTGTTGCAGGAGAAGAGAGCCAGCGAGATGGGCAGCACTGAGGAGCTCATACGACCACAGAGAGTAGAGAATTGGGCCTGCAACCGCCGCTCTGAAAGCAGGGGGAAATGCTAACAGTGAGACATTCGACCAAACAAGCACTTTCACAATGACAGAACTCAAAGAGCGATTACAGAGAGACCAACCTGTAGGTCCAGCTGGGATCTCTGGTAAATAAGAGAACAACAGGTTTAGTGGGAATTATGGTAAACTTGGTAAGAAATGAAGCATGAATATAGAAATGGGCAATATGATGATACGCTGTTGTTGTAATGTGATAAATTACTAAGGCTGTAACAATATGACAATAGCATTAAATAGCTGCATCATGAGCAGCATTCTATCTTGTGGCTATGATTTGATTTTTCTGACCAACACTGTATATGTAATATAATAATGTGTATTTAATATAACTGTAGTTATTACATATATATATATATATATATATATATATATATATATATATATATATATATATATATATATTGTAACTACAGTTTACAATACATTACATATACAGTGTGTGTGTGTGTGTGTGTATATATATATATATAGAGAGAGAGAGAGAGAGATTCTGTATTTGTGATTGAGGTTTGAATGCTGAACGCAGTGCACAGTACACTGAAGTATTAAAGTCTATCCCACAGTACCTGTTTCAGCAGACAGCCAAGTGCGTAGACGTGGGTAGTGCTGCTTGCATTCCCTCAGACACTCCAGGAAGCGAGTGGCCTCACTGTCGTCCATCTGCGCTTGGACAATCTCGAGCAGTTTGCGGGCGCGATTTTGTGGGGTCTTTTCGGCTTTTACCTCATGGTAGTTATCCTGAGACAGCAGACTAGCAGACAGGACACAGTCCAGGAGCGGAGCCAGGTTGTACAGAGATGACACCAGCAGCTTCTGCGATGCCAACAGACGAGCCTTCACCGTCTGCCTTGATGCTGACCCTGGTATTGGATATCAGGCAAGTGTCATACGAACAGTTAATTAAGAAGCTGTCTGTATGCTTACTTCACATTACACAGCAGGAGTGTCCAGTCTTATCCATGAAAGGCCAGTGCGGCTGCACGCTTTTCCATTCCAGACCAGTAGGAGCACATCTGATTCTACTTACTTAATCAGTTGGTCTCAGTCTTACATCAATTAGAGGGAGCTATTATGCTCATATTCAGTTTTCATAGGTTTATGTATATAGATTTACATGCTTCAATTTCCCAAAACAATAGTTTACTCATATTGAACATCTGTATTAACCCTCTGTGTGACACACTGCCTGCCCTGCCTATCGATGAGCCCAGTGTTCACTGATTAGCCAGCTCGCCCACTCTGTTCTGATTCTGAAGCACACCCAAAGCATTTACAACAAGTCAGGTAAAACATGCTGGTCCACCTTCGCAATCTGGACTCGATTTGCTTCACAGTGGTCAGTTTTTACTGTTTTAGCTCTCTGTGTGTTGTCTGCGGACGTACCAAGCTTGCTGGTAATAAGGACTGTGTTACGTGATGACATCATCTTGTAACAGAGTAAAGGGCTGGAGAGATTTTCCCTATGGCGTGTACTTTGGGCTTAATAACTTTGCTGTTTACATGCACAAAAAGCTCCACAGCACACTGAAGGAAAGAAAAACATTTGCTATAGTATCCCCCATAGGTCCTCTTTAACTATGTCTGCCCCCGCTTGCTTGGAATGAAAACATGCAGCCACACTGGCCTTTTGCCAGTATCAGAATTATATAAGCCATTGTTCATATTTTTTTGCTCTGAAGTGCACCCACCTAAATCATGAGACGTCTGTGGTGAGGACGCCATCGTTAGATCTCGTGGACATCTGTAGCTCAACTTCAAAAGAATATCAAATGAATGGCATGTTCATTAGTTCAGGTGCATATATAGGTATATATAAAGGATAGTAAATAGTTACATTTATTCAGCTGCTTAAAGGTTTGTGAAAATTTCAGATTTTTCTATATTTTTCCATAAATTTGGCCAAAATGATAATAATCAGGCTAATAATTAGGTTTTCACACAGGTCCTAAAGTAGATAAAGAGAATGCAGTTGAAAGAATAAGACAAAAAAATATTATACTTCATTCATTCATTGAGGAAAATGATCCAGTAAATGATCCATGTGCTCAAGCCAGAAGTCTGTTGGAAATATATGGTGGATGGATGAGCCTAAAATAGAACCTTTTGGTATAAAAGGGACGCCATATGTATGGAGAAAGAAACTACTGCATTCCAGCATAACAACCTTGTCCCATCTGTGAAACATGGTGGTGGTAGTATCATGGGTTGGACTTGTTTTTATGCATATGCATGATTGATGGAACAATTCATTCTGAATTATTTCCTTGTTAAGGAAAATGACAGGACATCTGCCCATGAACTGAATCTCGAGAGTACGTGGGTTATTCAGCAAGACAACATCCTTAAAAACACAAGTCCTTCTACCAAAGAACGATTAAAGAAGAATACAGTTAATTTTAGTTTAGTTAAAGTCCTGATCTTAACCCTATAGAAATGTCATGGAAGGACCTGAAGTAAGCGGTTGATATGAGGAAACCCAGCAAGATCTGAGTTTAGAAGCTGTTCTGTACTAAAGAAAAGGCTAAAGTTTGTCTAGGTCTGATCAACAGTTACCGGACACGTTAGCTACAGCTATTGAGGCACAAGATATGTAATATTGGATTATTTCTCTCAATAAAGAAAAGATTAAATAAGAATCATATTAAATATAATTTTGTCTCATATGTTCAATTGCATTCTCTATATCTACGTTTAGGACATCGTTTAGGAAATCTGATTATGTTTTAGATCATATTTATGCAGGAATATAGACAATTCTAAAGGGTTTTTAGAACCTACACATTTATTATTATTATTATTATTATTATTATTATTATTATTATTATTATCATCTTGTTGTTCTGTTGGTTTAGCACCAGATGTCCTGTGAAATGGAGGTCCTGTGAAGTACTTAGGACACTGTAAACACTAGTGTACACCGCAGGTGTGTTGGATCTGAACTCTCCAGGATGAAGATGGTAGATCTCCTGGATCAGGACTGGGCACCCCTGATAGAAAACTATTTTACTTTATTAATTTACTGAGGAAAATGATCCAGTAAATGATTACTGAGAATGTTTTGTGGATGGATGAGCCTAAAATAGAACCTTTTGGTATAAAAAGGGACATAATATGTATGGAGAAATAAAATACTGCATTCCAGCATAAGGAAGTTGCAAGGTTCCACTGTACACACTTAAAAAGATGGTCCTTTAAGTATTTAATGACACTAGATGTGGTCGGTGACATTAGTGGTTGGTGTAGCTCATTGGATAAGACCATTACCTGCCAGGGAGCCACCACCCCATGTGGGAGACTGGGGTTCGAATCCTGGTCTGGGTTACTATGCTGTGCTACACCAATAAGAGTCCTGGGGCAAGACTCCTAAGACTGCATTGGCCTACCTGTAATAGGATTAACCTTGTAAGTTGCTCTGGATAGGAGCGTCAGCTAAATGCCATAAATGTAGATGCTTCTATATGGAACCTTTTTGAAAAGAGTTCTATATAGCACCAGAAAGTGTTCTGCTATGGTTACCATGTCAAGCGATGTCAAAAAGGTTCCATACAGAACCATCTACAGCACATTCTCCATCAATCTGAGGAACCCTTTCACTGTACAAAGAACCTTTTAACCATGCAAAGGGTTCTTCATGGCTCTACATAGCATAGGGGCGCTCAATCCAGGTCCTGGAGACCGACCATCCTGCAGAGTTTAGCTTAAGCCCAAATCTAGCACACCTGATCCAGGTAATGTAGGCCCTTCAGGGACATTTAAATATTAGAGCCAGGTGTGTTTGGATCTGAACTCTCCAGGACCAGAATTGGGCACCACTGATATAGAACCATTTTCTTTGCTAAAGAACCATCTTTTTAAGTGTTTAGTTCTAGAAGTTTCTCTCTTTTACCCAGTACCGCTGTATTTCAGCCTCAGTTTTAGGAAAGCTACTTTAACTTGTACTTCGTGAGTTCAGTGAAGTAGCAGTGCTTTTACTGGAGTATGGCTCCTGTCTGCTCCACCCACAGCTGGACAACAGACATGTAGGAAGTATGGAAAGCATAGTTCACTACAAGCCACCAAATACTACTGAGGACAAAAGAGCACAATACGTTCACAATATAGAGCAAACACTGGTATAGCATATCCGGTTATAGGACACTGAAGTGCCTACCTGTAACGTAGACTCACATTCCCATTACCGGGCTGTCTATGTCCACTTCCTCGAAGTTGCAACAAACGTTACCTGAAAAGACAAATCCGCTAAATCCAAACGACGAAGTTAACCCACGTAAAAAACGGGATAATGAGCCCAAAGCCTCTGCTTCTGACAGTAAAGTTAACTAATAAACCGACTACAAAACATCTACACCTCTTTAACACAGCCAACTCAGTCAGACCCAACTTTCAAGGCTGGCGGCTCCAATGGAAAATAGACTACGTTTCCCAGAGTGCAATGCGTGCACCGCCCTGAAGTTCCTAAGGCAACAAGCCCAAACAAAAATGGAGTCTACAGAGGAAATGAGTGAAGAGGTCGTTTCACAAGGTAAAATAACAGTTCAAATGAAAGGTTTTACGTTTTTAAATGTTTTTTTTTTTGGATATGTAAATTCATAAGATTCATAAGTATTTAAATAAACAGAAGGTTTGCACATTCTGTCAAAGTATAACTAAATTAGCTTTGAAGCTTGCTAAATTAGCTATTAGTTCTTCATGGTTCTCTAGTGTCTTTACTCAGCAAGTACTTCCCATTATCAAGTACTTTCCTTTATATCATAATTATTTACATTAGACCAGATATTAATTTCTGGTTCTCCTGGATATGTGCAATGTATCTGCCAAGTAGTTGTATTACTGCATATTCACTTCTCATGGGTGTCCAACTTTCCTCATGTTTCTCCTCTTATTTACGTCCAGGTGGTCCACTTGAAAAGCAGGATGCCCCTGATGAAGCAGGAAGTGGCCCTGTTGATTTAAACTCCGAGAACCACACAGTTTCCACATCAGAGCCTGCCGAGCAGACCCAGATTGAGGAGTCACCTGAAATACAAGGTGTGTTTTTTTTTTGCCTGTCCCATTTAGGATCACTCAGTCCGTTCATCTACAAGTTACATTTCAAACTTGGACAAACTTTTCCCCTTTTTTCCTTTAGATGCAGAACAGGCTGTGTCTGAAGATGTTGAGGCAAGCGAAGGGAGGGCTGGAGAGGAAGAGGAGGAACAGCAGAAGAGAAGAATTCCTGCAGATTTGTATTACGATTATGAGGAGCTCTACTCCAGAGCGTTCACTACAGAAGGCTGCAGCATTCCTCAGAATCTGCTGCAACTGTCGTATCCTGCACCAAACAAGTTTCTGGGTGGATTGTTAATGTTGAAATTTGTGGGCGGAAAACTGACTGAATGCTATTTTCATAGCAGCATTATCTACTACGAAAACAAATGACATTATTCACGGTTAGCATATTTGGTATATCTGGCAACGATGAGTTGCATAATTTATACATAACTTATAATGTTAATGATAATGTTATATTGTCCAGCCCCTAGATCTTACACAAAAGTAGGGAGAAGGGGGATTGTAATTGGCCATCGTGAGGCAACTATGGCGATTATCAGACAATGTAAAGGTCAAATTAATCCATATTTTAGTAGTGAAAATGTATAAGATCATAAGATTGTAAAATATAAAGTAGTCACATTGTTGTAGGAACAAACGGATAATTAAACCAACATTTCTTCATTTTAATTGCAAAGAAATGAAACGACTGCTTCACTGAAAGCTTTCAAAGCACTTAGGACGGTCCCTTTCCTTTAGGACCAGTCTATCTTGGCGGTCATGACTGGCTACTGCAATGATCCCAGCACACTGGAGCATTCCTATGAGGATAAAACCAATAATCAATATTCAACACAATATTCATTGTGTTTCAACAACGTGATGTAGAGAACTCCCTCTTTTGTAAAACTAACTGAACAGCAATACAAACTCACAAACCTAGCATACAGTAATGTTGACTTTACTTAATAGAGATGATTAGAATAAGATTGTTTTTCAAAGAGCACAGTTAACAGAATACTCCACAGCAGTGCATTTAATATTAATGTATATGCAATAATACAATTGATCAGGCTTTGGGGTTGTGCACATAAGCATGAACACTTATCGTCCACTTCATTAGGTACACCTTGCTGGTACTGGGTTGGACTCCCTAGTCCTTTTCCCATTCCTCAAAATACAGTCCTGATGGGCTTCTTAACCACAGGCCAGGCATTCATTTGGATATGACTGCAGGCGGAGGGCTAACCTACAGCTGCTGGACGAGAACTCGCTGGCCTTTGTGGCCGGAAACACGCTGGTCCTCCTGGACATTCACACCAAGGAGCAGCGCTACATCCGCAGCAGCAGCGGAGGCGGCATAGGCACGATTATGGTACTCTTACACTGCCATGCAGCCTGGATCAGTTAGAACAGGAGCTGCTTAAGGACCGGACAGTTACTGGTTGTACCGGTGGAAGTAAATAGCCTATGACAAGACATGTTTACAGTAGTCTGAACAGTAAATAGTAGTCATAATTTCATATTTTGCTAACATACAAAATAGTTCATTACAAGGTATCAGAGAGCATCACGCATTTAATTAATCTCCAGTCAAAATGGTAATTTATTGGTCCCCTTTATTTTCACCCCCATTCAAACCCTGTTGTTTCTGTTATGCAACAGCCACCAAACTCCATGTAACTCACTCAGGGCAAATCCCTAAACTCTAATCCACAGACATACTGACCCACACTCCACTATGTGTTGTTTATTCATCCCTCATTCCTCCCATAGACTCATTCAATTTTATTCAATTTTAGAAACATCTTAGCAACCGACTGGCTAGGCTTTAGGTTAGGCTGTGCAATCACTCACATCTCAGAAATATGTCCTGCAAATAGAATAACTTGAACTTAACAGCTGTTTTGAGTCAAATAAATAAAACTTGCTCGCCAGCTGGCATATAAACTGGCATAGAAAGTATATATACAAAAATTTTCAGTAATCAACTGAAAACTGCAATCATATTGAAAACTATGATCATTCCAGTTATTGATATTATACTTCCACCTACCTAGAGCAGTTATGGTAATGTATATGATATTATAATATTATAAACATTTGACTTTTCCTCAGACAGATATAACATGTATATTGTAACGTGTATATTATATATATTTTGTCTGTGTTTGAAGGCCCATCCCAGCAGGAGGTACATTGCTGTGGCAGAGAAAGGCGAGCAGCCCAACATCATTATTTACGAATACCCCTCACTGCGCCCCTACAGGATCCTCAGAGGTACTGCAGAACCTCTCCGTTTGTTGTATTCCGAGAGGAGGATGTGTTTGCTGGCGGAATAAAGCCCTGCATCTCCAAAAATGTAACTTTACAGGAGAAGTAGAAGACTTTCTTCAATTTTGTTGATGGAGAAATTCTTTATTTCAAGTGCTTTTGGACCATTTCTATTGAACTTTTGGCACAATATAAAGGAGGTTCTGTTCCAACAGCAGCAATATGTTTCTGTGTCAAGACCTAGACTTGTACACACTGAGTTTGAGTCAAGACTGAGACCAGATTATTTTTACGGAATATAAAAAGAAGAAACATGATGTGAACAAACTTCTTTAAACCTTTAAAACATTCTTCACACACACAAATCTCTTTTTTAAACATGATTCTTTAGAGGAGCAAATGTTTTTTTTTCTCTGTGGCATCACTTAAAGAACCTTTTCACTTAAAGAACGCTTTCTCATTTTATTCTTGTTTTATTTATCTATTTTCCCCATATTTATTATACCCATACATGTCTCACTTGTATTATTGGACGCTTACTGTCATATAATTTGCTGTAAGTTACCGCACTGTAGGACCAGTGAGGCTTGTGGTTACACTGTACAATAGCCTATAAGAGTAATAAGAATCTCTTGAGAATTAAGACCACCAGTTTATCTTGGTCTTATGGACAGGTGGAACGGGTCGGGCGTACACTTTTGTGGATTTCACCAATGAGGGCACCCTGCTGGCCAGTGTTGGTAGCGCCCCTGACTACATGCTGACCCTGTGGGACTGGAGGCAGGAGCAGGTGATGCTGCGCTGTAAGGCGTTCTCTCAGGACATCTACAGAGTAACCTTCTCTCCAGACAACCCAGGACAGCTCACCACCTCCGGCTCCGGACACATCAAGTATGTGTGGACAAACTAAATGCCTAAATCAGAACATACTTATCTTAAAGGCCTTATCTTAAAGGGTCCATATCATTAAAAACAACTTTTCCTGTTTGTTTAAATACATGAATTTGGTATATTGTGTAAATACTGTTTGTGTGATAGTTAACTTGACTGTTTTATTAAACATCCAGCAGTGCTCAAATAAATAATATAATAACTATAATATAATTATATAATCGAATCATATGAAAATATACTTATCTGAGAACTGTGTGGGCGTGGCTAATGAGCAGGCTGATTGACAGCTCTCTGTCCAACACTCCTAGCCTGCTCCATCAATCATACAGAACTAAAACCATTGTAAAGTTTATGCGATGTAGCTCAACAAAGAAAGTCTCAGAAGAACAGATGTGCAGAGAGACAAACAAAAGGATGGACAAAGCATCACAAGAAGGAATGGGTGAACTGACATGCAGACAGATAGACAAACAAATGAACAAATGGACGGACGAAGCAATGCATGAATGAAAAAGTGAACAAACAAGCAATAGATAAAGGAATGAATCAGTGGCAGCCAGATACAGACAGAAGGTTTAGTTTGCTAGCTTCTGGTTATGCTGGTTAGCCTTAGCTTGTTAAGTTTCTCTGGGTCTGAAACTGTTTTGTGTGGGCGGAGCAAGACACAGCCGATCTGTGATTGGTTAGGAAATGCTTATGGAAGCGTTACCCAAGATTATGACCTCTCCCCCAGTTTACATTGAGATGAGGGACAAGTGGTGAAATATATTGGTCATTCATTGGTCACTGGAGCGTTATTCAAAGGATGTGCTTACTGCATGTTTACTGTTTGCCTGCAAGAACAAGATTGACATAATTAGAAAGAAGACACAGATATAGGTAGATATAGTCTTTGAGTCCTAAAGAGGGTTTCAGTTCTGTGCTCAAGACACAAAACAGACCAGCCAAAGATCATTTATTTATATATATAAAAGCACAGTATAAAAAACTGTTTCATTCTATATGGGATAACAAAAGATGATCATGTGTGAATAAATAACTACCTTTTTTGGTGCACAGAATCTCGTAAATGTTATACATACACCTCGGAATTCGGATATGAGGCCCTTTAAATAGACCTGCTTATGTGGTTCTTCATCTGTAAAATGCATGAAGCCCTAATTTGATCCTCACTTTGTCTCCATTTGTACAGATAACAGAACGTCATATGGTGTCGTAAACCACATAAACAAGCCTATTTAAGATCTGATGCATTCTGAGGAAAACGTGCGTTGATTTAGGCGTGCAGTTTGCACATGGCCAGTTGGTGGGGTATACACTTCTACTGCTTGTTAGCTCGTAGCTGTAGTGTCGGACTCCAGACACTTGTATTTACACCTGCATTTTCTGTTTAAGGTTCTGGAAAATGGCAAGAACTTTTACGGGTCTGAAGCTGCAAGGCATTCTGGGAAGGTTTGGAAAAACAGCCCTGACTGATATAGAGGGATATGTGGAACTTCCTGATGGGAAGGTATGTTTTCGTTTGCTGATCACATTCAGCACACTCAGCATGTCTGATATATCTTTACTCTCTCTCTCTCTCTCTGTTTTTCAGGTGGTCTCTGGTTCAGAGTGGGGGAATATGCTCCTGTGGGATGGAGGGCTGATAAAAGTGGAGATTTGCCGGAAAGAGGGACGGACTTGTCACAGTGGAGCCATCCAGCAGTTTGCGCTGGATGAAGGAGAGCTGATGACCATAGGCACTGATGGAGCCGTCAGGGTGAGTTGTCTTTAAGCATCAGCCTCAGTCACATCCTGCCTCAGCAGTCACACAAATTCACATAGCTAATTCTAAAAGCGAAGTTTGACAGAGCCCACCATATTGCTGTGAGTAGCATTATGTGATGATGGTAATTATGATGGATTGACTGCGTATTCTAACCTCTCATCAGTTATGTTATATAATTTAAGGACAGGTAGCCAGTGAAGGGAACAGTAAATGAAACAATGGCTGAAGTTCTTGGCAAGTGACCATTATATCCACTGTCTCCCGCTCAAACAATAAACAAATGAGGCTGTCTAAGTTTCTGCTAGACTGCTCAGTGAACAGCTGTTAATGCTAACACTGAGGAGAAGGGACTGTGCATTTCCTTGTTTCTTACAATAAGGATGGACACCACAACTTTCTGGTAACATGTTGCTCACTATTGTTTTGAGTATGGATTTGACAGGTGATATCATGTTACAGATTGCTTTTTCCAGTCCTCTTTCACTCTCAGAATCTTGGGCATAAACTAATACACTGGACATTAGGTCAAATGCAAATACAAATAAAATTCACTACAAAGACAATATAGGTAATGTTTAACCTTGTCAGCTTGTTTTGTCTGATATATACGCACCAAATAACTTGTGACAGAGGCAATGTAAAACTAGGAACATTGTGAAGGCTTCATAAATCATCTTAAACAAGTGATGCAATAGTGCTTCAGTAGAGTCCTTTATGAGCAAGTATGAATCAAGGCTGGTCAAAAAAAAAAAAAAACATCACCAAAAAACTTAATAACTTAAAGAATTAATAATGTTCTTCAACAAGTGGCTGTGGAGATTTGGGTAATTCACCCTCTATATTAAATAATAATAATAAAATGATCAGGGAATCCAGAACAATCTCTGTATCTCAACCCCACAGACAACACTGTGTTACACAAATGTCATGTTTCTGTGATGGATGTCACCTAGGAGTGTGTAATATGGCAAATTTAAACTGGACTAATTATGCTGCCTTTATGACAAAGCATGAGGTTGGTCAGGGTTTTTATTAGATACCATATAAATCATATGCTGAGAGCAGCAGATTATTTAACACAATAAGAAAATTTATCATAATAGCAATAAAATATTATTATCGTGTTGCCCACCTCTAATATCAGCACATGGGGTCAGGAATACTTTGTCAATAAACACTGTCAGTACTTCCACAAATGGAAATTAAGACTTTACTATGCACAGTGGAAGTCATATATCACAAGCATCAACAAGCATGGACTGATGCATACCGGAGATGTATATTGTGACGTGACAAGTCAACTTTTTCAGAATATTTCTGGAAATGGATGTTGTGTGCTTTGGGCCAAAGAATGGATCATCATGGCTGTTACCAGTGTAATGTTCAAATGTCCGGATCTGTCATGGTATTGGAAGGGTATTAGTGGGTAACCTGCACATCTGCTAAAGCACCATGAACGTTGCTCACATTTTGGAGCAACACATGCTGCTTTTCAGGAACGTCCAATACAACACCAAAAGAGTGGGGAGGAGAACTGTCTCCTCTTGAAAACATGCTGGAAATCTGACAATATATACTCATCAAAAGAACAGTTGCACCCAGAAGGAAGTTTTGGATTGCAGTGCTATTTGGAAGGAAGGTAAAGGTTAGGCTGATATGTTCAGTATTTATTGAGCTACATATACAGAAGTAGTGTCTCTCAGTATGGTGTCAGGCACTAACAGGATGACTCATGGAGGGCATCACCCTTCACTGAATGTCTGCAATACTGGCTGTTGGGTCAGTCAGGCACAGCCATAAGGCCTGTCTTTGCGTCACATGTGCAGCTAAGTGTGAAACTTGAATCATTAGCATGTCTCACAATGTTAAACCTACCCACCAAGTTTTATTCCTGTTGGTTGATTCCTTCTGATTGCAACTATTTGTCCAACTATTCTTATATTGTGGAAAATATTGTGTATTTGTACCATTTTCAGTTTAATACAGGTCAAACTTGTCTGGAATTGGGTTTGTAGTGATGACAAGAATTAAAATTATGTTTGTAATGAGACAGTAACATTTCTCTTTTCTGGTTGCAGTGCTGGGATTTCGAGAGCATTGATGCAGCGGACAGTGTGGATGACAGTGGGCTGTTTGAGATCGAGCCCATGAATGAGATGGTAATTGGACGCAACGTGAGTCTGACCTCAATGGTCAAGAGCACCATCCCAGACTCTACTATCTGGTATGCACAGGTAAGCGTGCATCTGACTTTGTGTATGTCATCTCCAGATCAAAAGGACCTCATTTTGTCACTTACATTGGGCTACTTTCATATTCATATTCATATTCCTATTCAAATATATAACTACAAAAAATGCCATCACATTAGTCTAAAGTTAGTCTAGGAAAGGGTTAATCCTAAGCTGAATTGTGTATTGGATTTTTTAATCATTTATTAAAGCAATAAGCAAAACTGTCATTCATTCATTCAAAATGTGAAGAGTTAAGGCCTGTCTGATGCTTTTGTGTGCAATGCCGCAGGACTCTAATGGGGGAATCTGGAAACTGGACCTGTCCTTCTCCAATATTGTGAGTTTAGCAAAGCCTGAGTTTAACCCAGCGTCTGGTGTGTCGATGTTCTTATGTATGCATTCTGCAGTGAAACTGTATTTCACTGTTGTGAGTGCTTGCAACGTGCGTTTAATCATGTCTGGGTTGATGTTTACTGCAGACACAGGATCCCGAATGTCTTTTCGCATTCCACGCTGGTGCCATTGCGGGCATGGATGTGTCCGGCAGCAGTCACTTGATGGCCACCACTGCACTGGACCGTATGCATACATGCACACATCACCAGATTCAGTAATGTTTACCATTAGTACTGTTCAATGTCGCTTGGTTGAACAGTGCGTTGTGATATTGTACTGTTACAGGACCTTTATTGAATCACTGTTTTGTGTCATGTATTGAGAAATTAGATTAAAACAACAAAAATATACACTACAAGCCAGAACTTCGGGAGCAACAATACATTTGTAAAAATGGTCCCAGAATGTTAACAACAACGATCATGAAGGCTATTCATAGTACATTGTCACTGTCCAATGAAAAACATGTATGTCCGTTTGTGTTGATTTTTACTTTTATGCATCATTTGAACACAGCAGCTGCTGTTTACGCTGTGTGTGTGTGATGATGAATGGACCAACAGAAATGGCCCAAAATTGCTTGGAAAAAAGTCTGGTTCCATTGACTTACATTAAAGTTAAATGAGGTTTTTGGTCATTTTTGAGATACTTGTTTTTCTTTGGGCAATGACAATATGTTCCAATAGCATATTGTCGCTGATAGAATATAACTGTATATCATTCTTTGGTTAAGATGGAAAATCTAAAAATGTAAACACAGTCTTTTCCAAACTTTATAAATCACAGTTTTCTTACTTTAAGTTTTAATGTGATGTGTGGAATTGTATGGAGGAGGGTCATTTTTCCCCCAAGTGTTTTAGATGTGTCAGACAGACATATTAGAATCTTGTTGTGAAGTGTGTATTGAGAGTAACCTTGTATTTTAGAGTTATTATTATTTTTATTATTATAATTCTTTTACCAGTCTAATTTCTGCATATCTTGTCTCGGTCCAGGCTCAGTCAGGATTTTTGACTTCCTCTCAAAGAAAGAACTCACAACCAGCCGCTACAAACAGGGAGGAACCTCCCTCACCTGGGCCCCCCAAACGGTGTGCACATTCATACATTCGTACAAACACTAAAAAAGAAAAACAAAATTCACTGCACATCAGGCAATTTGGAGTTCACATCCAAGTGACAGGAAATGATGGAGTTGCCTCTAAGAGTGGATTCCACACAGTAATCTTGATTCCAGAAACTAAGATATTCATTCATTTAGTCATTCATTCATCATCTAGGCTGCTTATCCTCTTGGGTAACCCGGGGGGCGGGGGAGTTGGGGGCGAGTGCTGGAGCCTATGCTATTGCTCATTGGGTGGAAGGTAGGAAAAACCCTGGAAAAACCAGCTACACATTGCCTGACACACACTCACACTCAGGGGGAATTCAGTATCTCCTGACTGCATGTCTTAGGACTGTGGGAGGAAACCAGAGCACCTGCAGAAACACGCACAGACACGGGGAGAACATGCAAGGAAGGAAATCAAACCCAGGCCTTTCTTGTTGTGCTATCCACAGTGCCACCATGCTGCCAAGACAGAGAAGGACATTCTGTCTGTTACCTTAATGCGCTACTGTTGGTTGTTCTTCAGGGGCACCAAATATTAGTTTGACCTGTGTGACCTTAATAGGGAGATTTGGAGCAGTAATCGTAATTAAGGTTTTGAATGGGAGATGGCCTAACTGTACCTGATGGTCTTCTGCCTACTTCATCAGGTGGATACATGCTTTTGCGTTGATAATGTTTGATTATGTGTTTTACATGTTTGGAACCCTGCCAAGGTAAAATATAGACCAGACTACTGATGTATGCCTTGTGAATGGACGATTTTCTCCTTATAGGCAGTGACAGCGGAATGTTTTCACACTGCATGTGGCTAAAGACAAGCTTACATGTCACTCTGCATAATCGAGTCTAAAACTTTGAAACTGATGCGCAGTTCTCAAATGTCTGAAATCTGAGAATGGGATCTTGGGGTTGTGCATTTGTTTCTCTCTGTAGGTGACCAGTAATGAGGGTTTGGTGGTGGTGGGCTTTGAGGATGGTGTTGTGCGCCTGTTGGAGTTGTTTAACCCTCACAGCCTCAGAGCAGTCGCTGGGCGCAGTCACTCCGGAGATGCTGAGCTCCGCCTCAAGCAGGCCTTCAAACCCCACAATGCACCTGTGACTGCAATCTCCTACGAGTGCAATGGGACCATCATGGCTACCGGGGTAGGGGTGTTTGTAGGTGTGGGGGTGCATCGGGCTTGTAACGTCTCTCTTTCTTCTTCAACAATTTGTGCTGATAGAAAAGTCATGTATGACCATGTCAGTAAAGCACTTAAATTTGATTATGAATCATGCACATATGTAGTTGTACTTACAATTTTTAGCATATATTTTAATAGTCACATATCATAAACTTGCATTATATTACTACAGTATTATGTGTTTTATTATTATGCAAATATTATTTTTCACTAGAGAGTATTATGACTGTGTTGGCCTACTTTTCCATCTAGTGTTTGCACACATGTATGTTTGTGTTTCTCGTTTTCGTTGCAGAGTATGGACTGCACAGTGTTTTTCTTTGCGGTAGGGGAACGATATGAGCCTATAGGCTTTGTATCTGTCCCAGGACCAGTGCAGGTCCTGCAGTGGGCTCCTCCATCACATGTGAGTGGAAACCTTAGCAATATGCAGTACTGTACAAAACCTCGTTTTCCTGATGCACAAAACTGAATATCCTGTTCATCATTTTTTATCTTGTTTGGATATTCTGAATGGAAATCACTTAAATGTAGACCCATGTTGTAATGTTGGGCAAACACACCAGACACTTGAGGATATCTAAAAAGGTTTGGGGTTTAATCACAAAGGGACAATCCAGAAGAGTAGTCAAAAAACCAGGCCAAGTCAAAACAGTGAGGACCAATACCAGATACATGGGAAAGGCAGAAGGCAAAAAAAGTGCGAAGACAGGCAAGGGTCAAAACCAGGAGAGCAAACAGTCCAGACAAACAAAGTATAAATCAACAATCAAAAGATGGGGTCAAAAAACAGAAGCAGGTCAAACACAGCAAAACAGTAAACAAGAGAAAACCATAAGTAAGCAAATGGACAACCGGTGAGAGTCATTAGTACTCAGGGGAGAGTGATCTGTAGACTGATTCCTGATTGGTGGCTGTAGCACATGTGACAGTGATGTCATACACCGGTGACTCCTGGGAGTTGTAGTTTGAAGGTACAGCATAAGCAGGGGGTGTGACCCATGTGACGTACTGTGTGTTGTTTTATGCTTCTTCTCAGCTTTTTTATCAGTACAGTAGTCAGACGTAACTGTGAGAAGTGCCTGTGCTTGCTGGTGGAGAGCTGTAATGTGTGTGTACTTGTGTGTTTGTGCGTGTAAAGGAGAAGAACACCCTGCTGGTGGCATGTCAGACTGGCCATGTAGTAGAAGTTGAGGCTCCTGACCCGGACTGTCAGAATGAGGGCAACACATATCAACTCCAGGACCTTCCTGTCAAACGCTTCTGCTTCAGCAGTATCAAATCACGCATCAAGGTAAGCTGTTCTCCATTGCCGTGTCTTCTAGAGCAGTGTTTCTCAAGTCTGGTCCTGGAGGCACCCTGCCCCGAACAATGTAGTGCTTTCCCTGCTCCCAACACACCTGATTCAACTTCAGCTCATTAACAAGCCCTTTCAGAGTTGCAGGGGGTGTGTTAAAGCAGGGAATCCACTAAAATGTCCCTCTAGGTCCAGGGTTGAGGAATTCTGTTCCAGGGGAATGGGGAATGCATCCTGTGTCCTCAACAGTGTTTATCACATCTGTTTAGACTAGTTTGTGTTTTGAATGTTTTGTCTTTGCCTCTGCTTAGCCACCTGAGCCCCGGGTTTACTGTTCAGTTATTGCGGTTATTTCAGTTATTATGGGATATTGTTATCCGATTTATGCATGTATATGCATATATGCATATATGCATTGTATGGGAAGTATTTCCCATTTAGAATGAATGGGATGGAAAAATGCACGCTCACCCACTATACTTCTGCTTGACCCAGAGCCACCATTTCTCATACAGTATCTCAGGGCAGACCCCCAAGCACAATTTCAGTCCTTCGACCCACACTTGCCCATTTGTCCTTTTTTTCATCCCTCTTTCCTCTCATAGAGTCATGTTCATTTTTGGCTTCCTTTGTGCCAAATGTACTGTATGTACTCACCCAGGGCAGATCCACAAACTCATCCACAAAGCCATACTGACCCGCACTCCTCTATGTGTCATTTATTCATCCCTAATTCCTCCTATAGAGCCCCATTCATTTTTGGCCACACGCAAACCCTACAACGTATAGCCGCAAGTGTCGTTTACTCATGCCTCTGATTTTTTCCCACTGAAAATGAATGGGATGGAAATGTGCATGCCCATCTACTGTACTCTTGTCTCTTTTTTCACATCCCTAGTTTCTCCCATAAAGTTCCAGTCATTTTCTGCCCCAATCCCTGTACTCATTTAGAGCAGATCCCCAAACTCAGATCCACAGCCATTCTGACCCACACTCCTCCATTTGTCATTTATTTGTCCCCTGTTCCTCCCAAAGCAAGCACAGCTGCACAAGCATTCTGCGTTTCCTTCAGGAAATGCAATTTGCTGGTTAATATTAAGTTTCCACACGTGGTTTCATTCTACAATTACTCGTCTACAAACTACAGAACTTGAACCCTTTCTTAACATACTGAATTATTTATAGTGGTCACTAAATAATAAGTCTACTGCATCAAACTGACCATAGATCAGTAATATCAGTAATCTTAGCACTAGAATGCATTCTGATAAAGCTTATCCACTCAGATAGCTAGAAGAAAATGCACTGCTTTTTAAATAGAAAAATGAGACACATGACAAATGTGATTAAACACGATTGGCTACACAACAAAGTGAGAGTAATTATCATTTAACTACCCTGATATATACATATTTCTTATGTGATTACATATGTGTGTGTTCTCACACAGAGGGATGCAGAGATAGCGTGCAGGCAGGCCATGAAGGAGAAGAAAAAGCAAGCACGAGAGGAGAGACTACAGAAAGTGAAGGAGCAGGGGAGAGAGCCCACAGAGGAGGAGTTGCATGAGGAAGATGATGGAGAGGAAGTGGAAGAGTTACCACCACTGTACATCCCTAACCCCCCCAGTCCGCTGCACTGTGCCTTTTACTCACAGCCTGGAACCTTCTGGCTTTCTATGGTACACACACACACACTCTTTTAAATCTCATGCTGTTTTATTTTTGGTTCCACAAAGACAGTTTAATCAGACTAACCCAAATACAAAAGAGTTCAGCACAGCAGTACACTTATTTCTGTCTCTCTGTGTCTCTCTTCCTCTGTCTCTCAGGGTGGCTATGACTCAGGTTATCTGTATCACTGTAAGTTTGCGGAGCAGCAGTCGGCAGATGATTTGGAGCAGAGAGATGAGCCGTTCTCCTTTATCCCTGTGCAGGACACTGAACACAACCCCATCCTCACTGTCTGCTTTAGGTAAGGCTCGTCTATACTGACTAATATGTGGATGGCTAATTAAAAGGAATACATGTTTTCAGTAATGTAAAAGCAGGTTGGTCACAGATAAAAGTACTCTCATAGTGCAGCAAAGTGCAAAAAAATTAATGATTTCAAAATTGAGAATAATTTTGGTATAGTTTGTTTAAATGAGCAATTTGTTAGATGATACAACCTGGCAAATTTATACTCCAACCAATAGGGGGCAACATATCACTAGAAAATGCAAAGTCCCTCCTCTTCCCCCTTTGAATCTTATCAGTCTAGAAGAAACATTGGAAGGTTTACTTACCAAAAGCGTCTCCAGTGGTGTAAACCCACTCTTTTGCCTCTATGTATATCACTTCTTTTGTTTGCTGCTGAGGGTGGATTCTTGCCTAAAGTGACCGGCGGTAGCTGTGATAATGGCCGTTCATCATTGCCGCATTCCTTTCACTGGCTGCCTGTCCTTAAATGTTCTACCCGGGAGCAACATAATTGACAAGGTTAGGCTACGCCGTCAGGGCAGCAGTGTTTGACTGATTTGGCTCAATGCTATAGTGATTCACTATCACCTCTTGAGGTACAAAGTGGTATTACAAGCAAGATGGGCTGTGGATAGCTGGTGAGCATGCAAACTTTCATCCTCTGCAACGTGATATGTGGTTATCTCTTCACATTCTGTTGATAATTTTAATTAGGCTTAGAATGTTTTTAACTATAAATCTTGCATATTGCTCCTTTAATAACTTCCCAAAAATAATTTGAAATTTGAAAACAGCTAATACATTTTGGTATCTAATTTATCATCACTTTACGTTTCAACAAGTCCGTGTTTCTTCTCACATTACTTATCATTTTCATTTATTGAGTGGTGCCTATAGTACTATATATGTGTGTGTGTGTGTGTGTGTGTGTGTGTGTGGGAGTGTGTGCTTAGGTACACACCGGCATGTTTTCAGATGTAATGTATTGTAAATAAGTGTCAAAATTTATTGTATTTTCACTTTTTTATGTGTTAAAAATATGATGTTTTGATGCTAGAGCTCTAATTATGTACTGTACAGATTTGCTTGGACATGCCAGCCCAGTGATTTGGGCACAGGTGCATGCCTACAAAGCTCTAAGCCTTTACTCTGATAGGTGCATAGTTTTGCTCGCTGTATGTGGAGTCTGTTTAGAGTTTTTCAGTGCTGCATTGAATTTCTTTACCTTTATTACCCTCCACACTCAGCGCAGTGAGGCAGCTGCTACTGTGTGGGATGCAGGACGGCAGTATCCGGGCATTTCTTCTGGAAGCGGGTGAGTTGCCCCCAGGCTCCATGCGCTCGTACTGGGCCTTTAGTGTCCACGATAACCAGTACGGCAGCATCCGCCAGCTTTGCTTCAGCCATGATGGCTGCTTTGTTCTAAGTGCCGGAGCGGATGGAAACATCTTCACCTTCAGACTGCTGGAGCAGGAGGAGCTGGAGAGACACCAGGCTAAAATCCCCTCACCGCGCATCGGCCTGGAAGCAGAGCCAGCAGCCCCAGATATAGAGGACCCTGCTGCATATAGGTGTGTGTGTGTGTGTGTGTGTGTGTGTGTGTGTGTGTGTGTGTGTGTGTGTTTAAAACACTTAGAAACACATGTGGGTGTCCAGCTAAGGACAACTCATTTTTATAGATGACAGTACAGCTGTATGCAAACCTTATAGGATGTTCTGAAAACAAATGTGCGTGTTTGCACAGCATAGAGACGGCTAAACAGAAACTGGAGCTGGAGCGCATGCAAAGGGAGGCAGAGTTGCGGAAGCAGGAGAGGCGCAAGAAACTTCAGGAGTTACAGAGTCAATTCCAGACACTACTGCAGCATAACCAGGGCCTACCAGAACACATCCGTCTACAGCGCACAGTACGTACACATGCTTGTAACCTCTCTCCTCTTACCCCAATGAGATTGCTTTATGCAACAGCTCAGCTCCTAATGGTCACTACCCACCCAGTTTCATTTTCACCAGTACCGCAGCTGTGCATGGCTGAGAGTCCACTTGGCTCTGCTCTTATTGCACAGGAGTAATGGTTTTAAGTCTTTCTGCTTGTTGCGACAATTACCACAGAAATAGTACAGAAAAAGGCGTCCAATGTGACACCAGGCTTTTTGTTAAGACCAAACGTCAAAAACCTATCTAAGGATTTTACTTCCTTATTTTATTATGAATTATATTTATGTATGAATATACAGTGTTTTGTGTAAGAACCCAACCAGACTTGTAACCATTACCTCACATTCATTAGTATTATTCTTATTTTGTTCTTAAAAATGCAATAAATTAGTGTGTGTGTGTGTGTGTGTGTGTGTGTGTGTGTGTGTGTGTGTGTGTG
>CM067497.1:6556229-6600343 GCA_034552555.1 Semaprochilodus insignis
CCCCCTCCCTTTCCCCCTCCCTTTCTCTCTCTTTGTAGGTTTTGGAATACAATGATGTATGACACAGTGACAGTGGCAGCGATCGAGAGTGATCATAAGGTGTCCACCTACAGGCTAGAGGTCCTGTCCAGTAAGTTTCAGCAGCAGAAGGAACACAATCGGACTGTCCAGCAGGCAGGCGATGTTGACCAGGAGCGCTGGCGCAGTAAAGAAGAACAGAAAGACCCTGGAAACATCACAGGTTGGAAGAGAGAGCATTAGAGTGTGTGTGTGTGTGTGGCACCTTTGTGTGTTTGGATGTGTTTGGTGTCTGTAAAATAGATTTAAATATAGCATAATCATTTCATAGCTTGTCACACTGTCTTTCTGATTATTGTAAACTTGTACAGTAGTTTTTAGATGTTTTCTTGGTTGCATATTCAATATTTGGAGAACAACAGGAAGGTGGTAAATGATAAATAATCTACTATAATGATCTACTCAAAGGTTTGTATCAAGACATTTGCCTTAAAGTTTGATTACCAAATGCGAGTGTATATAAGCTCACCTGTGACTGAACCGTACCTATTAGCATCTAATATAAGCACCTCCATAAGCAAGAATAACAGCTGTGAATGGATTTGGACAAGTTTCTGGATGTAGGCCACATCAACGTTCAGATCTTCTTGCATCAAAGAATTGCTCAGTTGGGTCAGATTTGGGCAATGCCTTCCCTGGCACAACTCTGAGGAGAATTCCCTGTAGACTGGGACTTTTTGCCACTGCTTGTAGACCCGCATGACCGTACGCTTCCATACATCTGCAGATTCTGCTACTTCCTTTACACTATGTTCTTCGGCACACCCAAATGCAATCACTCCTTTTAGCTACCTTCAGTACCATCTACTTTGGACCCATTTTCCACACATGGAAGGAGACATTCACCGCACTGTACCACCTCTTCTCAATCACACCCCGCAAGTATTTATAGCCGCATCATCCTCGTGCAGTGCCATCTGCAGGAACCTGAAGTTACTACCACTTTAAACATGCAAAGTGACTAATTTGTTTTGTCCGGTGAACTTACCTTTGCATGTCATCTACAGCTCCTTTCATCTTTCTGGACATTTCTTCTTGGGCCTTCTGATGAATTGTTTGAAATCAGTAATGTTGCACACGATTTGTACATTAGAATCATTTTACATATGTATCTTCAGTCAAGTTGTTTTTTTAATATTGAACACTCAGAATATTTTGACTGTTATAATGTCTTGTGTGCATGCATTATGTGTGTGTGTGTGTGTGTGTGTGTGTGTGTGTGTGTGTGTATTGTCTCCAGCAGTGCAGGAGGGTCTAACAGAGCCAGTGGTGCTGCAGCCTCGGGCACCACAGGCAGGGGGCAGTAAACTTGCAGGGAGACAGGCTGAGAAGCTGCGCAAAGCGGCTGAGAAAGCAGAGAGAGCCCGTGCCAAGATCGAGAGGAGAAAGAGGGAGTGGGCCGAGCTGTGAGTTCACACATGCACAAAAGTGTGTCCTCGTGTGTGTATGTGTCTGTCTGCCTGTGTGAGTGTAGAGACCAGCACTCTCTCTGTCCTCAGCTATTCTGCAAAACCCAGTGAGGACTGTGAGGACCCTGAGGATGTGCGTGCAATCCGATTGGCCACAGAGAACATGGGTGACTTCAAACTGAAAACAGCCAAAGACTTCACAGTGCCCGAGCACCTAAGGATGAACGTGGAGAAGAAGAAAGCACAGCTGCTCATCCTGGAGGAACAGGTCAGGATGACATACCACAGTCTAGACACTGTCCAGTGGTCCACAGACCAGCTAAAGACTCCAGACTCATGTGTAATCCATGTCTCCTGGCTTGTGCCTGTCTGCTACAGATCTATCAGAGGAAGAGTGAGATGAACTCGCGTGTGCTGGCTCTACGGGACTCAAAGGTGGCTCTCATTTCATTGCTCCGCTCTCTTCGGAGCCAGCTGAGGACCCTGCACGAGCTGCTGCCTGTGGAGAAGCGCCACCCGTTGCCCGCTGTGCCCGCCCTGCTGCCCGAGGAGACGCCTGAAAGGAAGCTGCGCTACAGTCGCGCCACCCTGCAGCACTATGCCGCCCTGAAGGAGCAAGTGGGACGTCCCACTCAGGAAGAAGAACAGGTCATCCTAGACATGATCCAACTTAAACTATTTCACATTTACTTTGGTCCGTATGTTCTCTGAGCTTGTCTGAGTTAAAATCTAATTGATCAAAACCACACAAATGAAAAAGTGAATTTTTAATCACCAATTATATTGAACATAGTCTGTTGGTCATATGGTAGAAAATGATTTTTTAACAAAACAAGTAAATCTAAAATTGAAATGGGTACTGTTAGATGTTCACCCAGGACAAAATACAAACTTTCATCCCTTTAGAATGATCACAACATGTTCAGACTGACCTGATGTCGATCAAGAATGGGTTTAAATGTTCCTATTTTATTACACTTCAGAGTAAACTTTCAGTACAGAAGTTTAATTTTATTATGATGATTTTTATCTATGGTACCTTTGAAAAGTTTGGGATCACTAGTCAGAGTTTCAATGAATTGAGTTTGGAATGAATATTGTCAATAATAATAAGATGTAAAATTGTTCTGATAAACTGGTCCTGCACATTGTCACTGTTTTTTCTGAATAATCAGTGAGAAGCTTTAAAGAAGTTGTAAGTACAGCTATATATAAGTGTGTATAAGTGATACATGTGACAAACAGATGATTTTAAAATTGCTGAGAAAGCTAAATGACATTAAAACTCCAGAATCCAGAATGCCTAATATTTTAAGTGCTTATCAGATCTGCAGGCAGACATCACATATTATTTATCATGATAAAATACATTAAATATTTAACAAAAGAATTTACACATTGGGGTATTTAGGTCACAATGTTTAAATATTCAACCCCAATTCCAAAACAAAGTGGGGCTGCTGTGTAAAATGTAGATACATTTAAATAGAAACAGAATGCAATGATTTGCAAATCTCACAGACCCATTTTTTAAATTCACAATAGAACATAGAATGCATATCAGATGTTGACACATCTTACCATAGAGAACTTTATGGCAGCAACACATCTCAAAAAATTTGGGACAGGGGAAACAAAAGGCTGGAAAAGTAAGTGGTGCTGATGAAACACAGCTGGAGGAGCAATATCCAACTAAGTCACATGACTGGATATAAAAAGAGCATTTTAGAAAGTCTTTCAGAAGCAAAGATGGGCAGAGGTGCATCCAAAATTGTGGAACGTTTCCAGAAAAAATGTTCCCCAAAATGACATTGCAAAGACTTTGGATATCCCACCATTTACAGTACATAACACCATCAAAAGATTCCGAGAATCTGGAGAAATCCCTGTGCGCAAGGGACGAGACTGACGGTCAGTGCTGGATGCTTGTGGAAATCACTGCATGGGCTGATGAACTCTTCCAGAAATCACAGTCTGTGAACACAGTTCACCCTGCAATCTACAACTGCAAGTTTAAGCTGTATCATGCAAAGAAGAAGCCATATGCCAACACAAATCCAGAAACGCCACCGTCTTCTCTGGGCCAAAGCTCATTTAAAATCAACTGAGGCAAAATGGAAAACTGTTCTGTAGTCAAGTAAATCAAAATTTGAAATTCTTTTTGGAAACCACGGGTGTCCTGCGGACTCAAGAGGAGAGGGACCATCCATGTTATTATCAGCGCACAGTTCAAAAGCCTGAATCTCTGATGGTATGGGGTTGCATTAGTGCATATGCCGTGGACTGCTTACACACGTGGAAAGGCACTATCAATGCTGAACAGTATATAGAGGTTTAAGAACAACATATGCTCCCATCCAGACACTGTCTCTTTCAGGGAAGGCCTTACATATTTCAGCAAGACAATACTAAACCACATACTGGATCCATCACAACAGCATGGCTTCGCAGAAGAAGAGTCCGAGTAGAAGAAGAGTGCCGAACTGGCCATCCTGCATTTCACACCTTTCCCCCAATAGGAAACATTTGGTGCATCATGACACAAAAAAACCCGGCAAAGAAGACCCAGGACTGTTGAGCAGCTAGAATCCTACATCAGACAAGAGTGGGTGATTGGTCTATTGGTCTCCTCACTTCCCAGACATTTACAGACTCTTGTTAAAAGAGGTGGGGTGCTGCGCAATGGTAGACATGACCCTGTCCCAACTTTTTTGAGATGCGTTGCTGCCATCAAGTTCTAAATGAGGTCATAATTTTTATGAAATGGTCAAATGTCTCACTTTCAACATCTATTATGTGTTCTATGTTCTATTGTGTATAAAATAAGGGTCTGTAAGATTATCACTTATCTTCATTTACATTTTACACAGCATCCCAATTTTTTGGAATTGGGGTTGTACAATTCCAAACTTTGGAATGGCAGTGCATGTGTTTTAATTTGATCACATTTTTACATCCTTCGCACAAGCGCATGCATAGCACCTAGAATTAGGTCTGGGTATGAAATACGGTGTATCTATAAATGTGTCATGTTTTGCAGGGACAGACGCAGAATGTGCTGGAGCTTCTCCAACAAGAGCGCAAAAAGGACACCATCACAGAGGAAGAGCTCACACGCTCGCACATGAACACACGCGCACAGGAGCAGCTCACTGACCTGGAGCTGGAGATGAAGGAAGTGGAGGAGATGCGCAATCTCTATATGCAGAACACACTGATCAAGCAGGTGTGTGAAGGTGTTCACCACATGAAAAACTACGAGGCTAATATAGCTGACAAGTAATGGGATACCGCTTGTTCAAATGGCCAACACATCTGCTACAGGGAACAGGTTTAATGGCAAGCTCCATCTTTTTTGTTTCATGCTACATAATTAAATAGTTGAGGTGCAAACAAAATCATTCCGAGTGGAATAACAGGAAATGCTCTATTCTAGTGAAACCACATCAGAATGGTTCACAGTGGTGGTGATGGGAACCAGACCTCTAAAGAGTTTAATACCTCTGAAAGCTCCTTCACAGAAAGTTATTACATGAAATTACAAATGCACTGCCTGGCTCATGATGCATCCGGTTTATATTAGCTTTATGATGATGTTTTGTCTTAAAATAAGATTTTAATCCAATCATTTTAATCCATCCATGGTGGTGGGGTACATGCAGGGTATCATGAGGCAAAATACTCCCCAAAGAAAACAGACTTCTCCAGATTTACCACTATTTAACCATCAACAGCATTACATATGAACACCCAGAGGACACGTGCAGGTTCATTACCACCACTGTAAAGAAATCTGAGTCCATAAGTTTCTCTACAATTTAGAACCATTTGGTATATGTGCTTGCACACAAAGAAATTTGTCCTTCTGCATTTAACTCATCCATGCAGTGAAACGCAAACACATACACGCGGGGGCAATGCGCACACCCGCCGTCAGGGGTTAGGTGCCTTGCTCAAGGACATTGTAGGGAATTGAACCAGCAACCCTCCAACTGGTTCCATAACCTATACAAACTTCATGCTTACAGCATCACACCCCTGTGTGGTTCCTGTTATTGCATGGCAAACTTTATTGGACTAAAGTCAGACAGGCTGAGTGTAAGTTTTAAGACGGTTGCTTCTTCTGTGTAAGCTATTGGACATATGTATAGGTGACATTATTGCTGTACAGTGTCACATAACCACATAGACAAGTCTATTTGCGATGACTTAATAACTCCACACAGTTTCAGGCCATGGCACAGTGGTATTCAGAGGGCTATAAGCTTCCATCACTGCAATAACCTCATAGCTAAAAAAACTAAAAGCCTCTTTCTCTCCTTCGTCTCTCGCTGCTGTAGATGGAGGAGGCGGTGTGGCGTTTCGATGCAGAGTTGCGTTTGCTGCGGGATGAGAAGTTGAGACTGGACGTCCAGATGAAGCTGGCTGACCTGCGGCATGTCACGTTGTTCCAGGAGCTTCTCCTGCTCAAAGAGTTTGAGAAGAGAGAGAACACACTGCAGGAGAAACTCAATACCCGTGTGCAGGAGGAGAGAGAGCTCAGGGTGAGGGCGAGGAGAGCCGTGAGCCGCTCTGTGTATGCTGACGCAGAGGGAGGAAAACAGGGCGAACTGACTTAATAATTATTATTATTATTATTATTATTTATATATTTATTTGGAAATTACTTTAAAGCTTACATTCATGCATATGCACCAATCAGCCATTACATTATAACCACCTCCCAGTTTCTACACTCTTTAGCTCTCTTCTCTCTTTCATTCATACAGACTGTAGTCCATCTGTTGCTCTGCATACTTCTTTAGCCTTCTTTCACCCTGTTCTTCAGTGGTCAGGACCCCCACAGGACCACCACAGAGCAGGTATTATGTGGGTGGTGGATCATTCTCAGCACTGCAGTGTGTTAGTGTGTGTTGTGTGTGTGCTGGTGTGAGTGGATCAGACACAGCAGTGCTGCTGGAGTGTTTAAACACTGTGTCCACTCACTGTCCACTCTATTAGACACTCCTACCTTGCTGGTCCACCTTGTAGATGTACAGTCAGAGACAGTAGCTCATCTGCTGCGGCAGTGTTTGTGTTGGTCATCCTCTGGTACTTCATCAGTGGTCACAGGATGCTGCCCACAGGACGCTGTTGGCTGGGTAGTTTTAAATAGTGGATGATTCTCAGTCCAGCACTGACCCTGAGGTGTCCAGCAGCACTGCTGTGTCTGATCCACTCACACCAGCACCACGTCAGTGTCACTACAGTGCTGACAATGATCCACCCATGCTCTGTGGTGGTCCTGAGGGGGTCCTGATCATTGACGAGCAGGGCTAAAATCTATGCAGAGAAACAGATGGACTACAGTGTAGTTGTAGAACTACAAGCTGTGTCTATATGTTAAGTGGAGCTGATATAATGGACAGTGAGTGAAGATACAAGGAGGTGGTTTTAATGTTATGGTTGATATGTGTATTTACATATATTACACAATGCACCCTCATACATTCTCAGTTCTACAGAAAATCTGACCTTATGGCTTTAACATACTCAGTACAAAGTAATTTTGGCACATTTCTGTTGGTACATTCATATATATGCATGACCTCATGACCTGACTAGGTGCTATGTATATGAAATACCTGTATTTACAGGTCAGTTATTTGTGGTCACTGGTTTGCTTACACTAAGCCTTCAGTAAGGCTTGTAATTGCAGTCTGATTTAAAAGGCACCTTTCAGGTAATTTATGTACTTATTTCCACATTGTGTGTGTGTGTGTGTGTGTGTGTGTGGGTGTGTGTGTGTGTGTGTGTGTGTGTGTGTGTTTGCACTTTGTTGTGTGTGTGTGTGTGTGTGTGTGTATGTTTTAGGTAAAGCTGGAGGAGTGTAAGCAGCAGCTGGAGCTGAAGAGGAGAGACATAGTTAAGCTGCAGGAGAGAGAGAAAGCTCTAACTGCTACCTTCTACACCTCGCTTGGAGAAAACAACAAGTTTAGCGACTTCCTCACCAGAGTCTTCAAGAAGAAGATCAAACGAGTGAAGAAGAAAGAGAAGAGCAGCGCTGAGGGTCAGCTGTGTTTGTGTGTGTTTGTGTTTATTACTGTATGATTATTTGTGCTTACGGATTTCCTCTTGTTTATTACAGAGCAACAGGAGGATAGTGATGAAGATTCTGACGATGAGTCGGACTGGGATGACGATGAGGGTGATGAGCAGTCAGAAAGTGGTGCTGGCGTGCTGGATGACAGCGTGTGTCCACCAAGTGAGTTCATCTGGCCTATCATTAGAGAGCAAAGTCCTGCCACATCCCTAAATAATGCTGGCTTAACTTCATATAGCATTCAGGTATGATCTGAGGTTTTCTACTGACTGCATCGGTATATAGAGTATGGAGTCAGAAGTGCTAATGCTAAAGCTTTAAAGCGCTTAGCGCTCGTAATAAAGCCCTTGAGAGTAGATATGGAAAGTAATGACGCACTGCACCGATTTTGGAACACTAGAATCAGTTCTAGTTGATTATAATGGTATTCAGTAATGCCGTCAGCTCCATCCATGGAGGTCATAAAGGCTTGGTGAATTAGTTCAGTCTCATACTGAAACAGAGGAGCCAATCTAGCACTGAGCTGAAGTAAATTTAGTCTAATATATGTATATATATATATTCTGATTCATGTATCATAATCATGCATCTCTTATCTTCAGTGCCAGATTGAGCTGATTAACCACAAAGGCATTGTTCATGACCGTATTTTACATAAGCAATACAATCATCCACTATATAGTAGGTTGTTTTATTGTTTATATTCCATATTGTGTGCATATGTGTATTTGTGTACAGACTGTGATCAGGAGCTGTTTGAGAACACAGTGAAGTTGCGTGAGCATCGTCTGGATGTGGAGGAGCTGCTGCTGGAAGAGAGGAAGAGTGCAGACAGCCTAAAGAAAGAGTGCGACTCACTGGTCAAGAAAGTGAGAACTCACCCCCCCCTTTCCCTTCTCCACTCTTCTTTTCCACCATTGATAATAGAGAGAGAGAATGTAACTGGGTACATGCGTGTTTCCTCTGTCAGGAGAAGATTGTGCAGAGTGGTCTGAAAGCAGCAGAGGGCGACCTGGAGCTCTTTAACAGAGAGAAGCAGCAGAAACTAAATGAGCTGGATGTGGTCGTCCCACTAAGATTGCACCAGGTGTGTGTGTGTGTGGATGCTGTCTTAAAAATAACTCTGTGTATACAGTAAAATAATAACCTTCACATCGTCTAACTAATAATGTACATTTTAAAATTCTAAACTAGGCAGCAGTAGTTTTATGGATTCATATATTCATATATTCATATACAGTATTTCTGAGGGTGTGTCAGAGTGACGGGTACTACTGTTAAACTGATTCAGTATCCTGAGTCATTTAAAATCACATTTCGAATGATGTAGAGTACCAATCAGATATTTGTATTCTCTTTATATAGATAATAGATTATATAACTGCATATGACAGTCCAAAATTATGTATAATGTCCAAAAAAACTGTCCAAATTAGATAATTACTAGGAAATATGTCTGTAATTATTAGATAATAAGTCTGATAATTACACTGCTACAGTAAAAGCACTTTATTTTTAGTTCAGTCAAATTTATGTAATGTGAAACACTGAGAAGTCGATTTTGAGCAATTGATCTGAACATGTGCACGATTCTTGTGTTTCTTGACCTTGTATACACTGTGTAATGTGTGCATATGTGTAATAACTGTGCACTCACTGTTTATATGGGGTGCTAGCCTACAGGGTAATCATTCTTCAAAATATCAGCATCAATTTGTTTAAGGGTGAAAGGACATCTGAAGTGCATAATGCCTCAAAAAAACTGCCTGCAGTACATTTTTATTATGAATATAGTTTTGCGATAAGCTATTATGTTGAAACATACTGAAACTTTTTATTGCCCAGCCCACCCTACAATTGTGTGGCACACCGGTGAAGGACAATTGCGGGGGAACACTGAGTCTTGATGGTACGAGGGCAGCTAATGCAACCCTAAGCTAACATGTTATTTTATTCCTACAGTTAAGGTGGACTGTATAACATTGAAAGCAGTCCAGTACTAAAACTCTAGTTAGCTGTATCACACTTCTGCCTGTCTGGTTGATTGGACTTATTCAAAGAACCACCAGGTTGAGTAAAGGCGAGAAGATCATTCACTATGCCCACAGTAAATCAGTGACACCGGTGATCATCCTGGCATTGTAGAATATATTTGCATCACCAAAGTGGAGTTATTTTTAGACAGTAATTTCACAGTTTTATTTATGTACAACTTGGAAGAATACAGACGTCCGGACTTTGGTCCCCAACAGTCCCCAAAGAAAACTGTTTTGTTTTCCAGATTTAGCACTATTTTACTCTTTCCGATATTACATATAAAACTCCAGAACTGGAGGTTTCGGATAGTAAGGTATATTATTATGCTTTATTGTATTTGTGTTGTAGACATGTTGACTTCTCGTTCCAATCACCACCACTTAAGTTTCACTACAATGAACCATTGTACCTCAAACCACAACTTTGTTTACATCCCAGTCACTGACTTCTTCAGGAATTCCCCTTTAACTGGAGGGTTACACTGGTGTCGCAGATATTACAAGTGTGGTAAATAGAGAGCAATGGGATCAAATACCCTTAAGAACATTAGCTCAAGCTTTATATAACAGGTACTGCTCTGTTAAGATGTACCTCAGTCTTTCAGATCAGGTTGAGACACCCTAAGCCTTATCTTTCTCTGTCTCTGAGCAGATTGACTATACAGTTAATGGTGAGGTCCCCTCTAAGCTGGGCCTGGCCTTGGTTCTGAATACAGCAGCAGTGGAGCGCCTGCAGGAGCGCATTAAGGAGCTGCAGCAGGAGAAGAGCCAGCAGAGGGAGCTCTACAGACACGCTCGCCAGCAACATGTCCAGCTTAGCCACGAGCGCACAGACATGGAGGCCAAGATACAGAGTCAGTCCCCAAGATACAGGGTCAACCATGTATGGGGGTTTGGTGTGAGACTCTGAATGTGCCAGTCTGGTGTGTGTTATTATTAGATCCTGAAGCTCTGTGTGTGTGTGTATGTCTATGTAGACTTGGAGGCTCGCTGTGAGCAGCTGATGATGATGAAGTTTGGTAAATTGGTGGACCTGGAGGCTCTGCAGACTCTGTCAGGCAGCAGGACGCTGGAGGAGATGAGGCAGGAGAGCCGAGCGAGAGAGGCAGAATACACACAAGAGCTCAAACTCTGGCAGGTAGTCTTACCCGAACACTGTATATCCAATACTATCCAAAAGCTTTTCACTAGGCACTGGAATAGTACTGGGATTTGATCCCACTTGAGCCACAAGAGCATTTGTAAGGTCAGCTACTGATGCCAGATGCTTAGTTCTGCGCTCCAAATGCACTTTTGCATGTTTACCAATGTCATATGTGACACAAAAGAAAACACATAAGCAAGCTTATCTTTGTGTGTGTCTGTGTCTGTGTCTCTGTATGTGTGTATGTCTGTGTGTGTCTGTCTCTGTGTCTCTGTATGTCTGTGTGTGTGTGTGTGTGTGTGTGTGTGTGTGTGTGTGTGTGTGTGTTTTAGGACAAAGTGGTTAATGCCAGGCTGGCAGTGACTGAAGTGACCAAAGAGCACACAGAACGTCTGCACAGACTCCACAGCCTGCTGACCCAACAAAAGCAACTGGAGGACAAGCTCAACACCAGACAGAGGAAGACGGTATGTGTGTGTGTGTGTGTATGTACTAGGTTTATGCCATGTTGTTGTTGAGCTGTTTATACACACGCTGTGGAGAGCTTTCCTCTCCACAAGCTGCTCCCCACAAAATAAATCATTATATTTTAGGGTTGGTGTAAGGGTTAAGGTTAGGCTAGTAGTAGTTATGGTCGGTGTGAGAAATGCATCTGAGGGGTCCTTTGTTGGCTCACTAATCCAGTGTCGGCTGTCTGCTCGGTCACCATGGCAGGCAAAATGTTTGGTAATGCACTGTTTCACACATTAACTGAGCTCTCTAATTAACGTATCCTCTTACAGATACAACGTGCCTGATGTGCTATGTAGTGTACTAGTGTTTGTGCAAAACAATACACAATTAAAGAAGGCAGGTTGGTTCCAAATCAAGTTTTTTATCACACTGTATTGTACTGCTACAAACCTTTAAGAGGGTGAGGTTAGGCTTACTTTCTGGTGGGCCAAATCAAATGTTCTTGTGGGCCAACTTTGGCCTGTATAAGCACTTCTGAAAGCAGCTTTTATGTCTGTTTTTTGGAGTAATTGTTTACATTTTTACTACACTTGGGTGCACTGATAATACATTTCCCCTCTGATACTGATTTCGGCCTGATTTAGACCATATCTTGAATGGCGCCACCTTGAATTCAGTGTCAGTTTTTCAAATGGGAATGTAGATGTGCAAAACATCAAACTGGTGGAGAATTTCACCAGAGGAACAGTGGAGTGCTTCATCTCAACATAGCTGACATTGTGATTTTATGTGAAACCATAAAAATTGACCGCAAGGGCTTCAGAATGTGAGATTCGGTTTGTTGTTCTCTCCTTTCATTAAGAAATCTGCATCCTCACTGAACAGCACCTAATAGGGACGACAAGGCTCCCATTCTCCCCCCATTCTGCAAACTCTATCCGATGGTTTTGGTTCGTCCTCATTCAGATGTTGCAGCAGTACCATTTATGGGTACTGAATGAACTGAATTGAGACACGGCTAATTCCACTATCCAGAGACAAATGACGGGTGCTACGGAGTGGGTTCTTGCTAAATGAGGCCAGAGCAGTGGTTGCTGTTTTTTGATTGTTAACCGAAAGCTAAGGTAACCGAACTTGTTTCTTAGAATTTGGCAAGAATTTTGGCAATTACACCATGGGTAATGAGGGGCTTGTTTGGGTGGTATTGGTTGAAATCTTCTGCGATGGCGTGTGTGCTTCGTTAGCCAGAAAGGAAGACTATCTCTACACGTTCTGCTTGTCATATTGCCATCCTTCATGCATCGCCTGTACAGTTTTAACATGAGAGCTAATGAAGTTACGTTGACATGAATTGTTGATGCTTGTGCAGCATCCAGCCAGATGTTTTGGTGAAAGTCCATAAGGAATGCGAAAACAGTCACCCTAATACTCACATATGGTGAACTGCATATTGAACACATTCAGTAGCCCTTATTGCCAATTTTCTGGTTTCACATAAAATCAGTGTTTTAATATGAATGTATAAAGTTATGTTGAGATGAAGCACACCACTGTTTCTCTGGTGAAATTCTCTACCAGTTAGATGTGTCACACACCGACCTTCCCATATGAAAAACCAAAGTTGAATCCAAAATGGAAGCATTCAAGATGGCCACCATGTTGGTGACATGGCCTAACAGGTTTCCCTCCTCCCTCACAGCTTGTGTCTAAAACTGGAACACCGTCTTCCTTCCTTTTGAGACTCCTTGTTGTTTATTTTGGTGAAATCTATGTTCTGTTTCAGAAATAAAACATATGTAGCTTGGTTGAATGGCATATGGTTGTCGGATTGTATATTAGATGCTTATGACAATCTTTTTTGATTTATTTACTGTATATATATATTTAGCATTTACTGTTATATAATTAGCAATAGGAACCACATTTAGCAACCTAAGTAAATGTAAAACACATTTATTGTGCAGATTAGGCAAAAATATAACAGGACAATACAATAGATAAACATCTGTTATCTATATAAAGTCGTGTGTGTGTGTGTGTGTGTCTATGTGTGTAAACCAGGGTGCACAGTTCCAGGGTCGGCGGCCGGTGGAGGAAAAGGAGCGGAAGCGGCTGCAGAAGCTGATCCAGGATCAGGCTGAGGAGATCGAGTGTCTGCGGCAGGAGATTGATGCCCTGTCCCGAAAAGGTGGACACATTCTCCCGCCATCCCAACCCAGCCTACCCCCCATCCCCACCACGCCGCTCACCCACACGCAGCACACACACAGGCACTTCAGCATGGGCTGGAGACACTCTCCTAGCAGCAGCTATGGGGTGGAGTAGTACTTCACCTCAAGTTTACATGCAAACACAAGCAAAATCTTTGATCAACTTAGCAATTCACACAATTACATACAATTCTACATATATCATATCTATGTCTATATATAATATCATATCTATATGATATATCTACACACTTTCCTGCTGTTTCTCAATGACAATCTAGGTCATAAATAAACAGTTATTGGTGTTTAAATTAGAGCCATTTTCTCCATCTTCTATTTATTCTCTAATGGTGTTTTATTAAAGGAATAAGTGTGCATCTCATTTACTCTTGTTTTTTCTTCTTTGAGAAGCCTAGATATAATAATCAGCATTATCTAAATCACACTTGCCCAGAACCAGCTCCAAGTTGGCTGGCTACTCCAGCATTGGCTGGCTGCTAAATCATTTGCCATAGCTTTAGTGGTAACGACATGTTTGGTTAATCAGTTCCTCTTCTGGAAATGCTGTGTTCTAGTCTGGTAATGTGCTCTTCAGCCGATTGATTGAGGCCTTACACAAGTTCTGTTTTGTCTTCCGTTTGAGAAATGAGTATTAATACACCCTTTCCACCAAACTAAGGAAACTGGGGGAGGTTTTCAGATTTACAAAATACGCTGTCCCACAGTTAAAGTCAGCAAGGTCTAGTCAAGGACCAACTGGGTGAACCAAACTGCTACAGCGCCACCATGAGGCACAGCAGTGCTGTAGCTGTAGTTAGTTAAGAATACTAAAGACAGATACTCACTGATTGTTAATGACTCAGATAAACAATGATCTTTCTCTGCATTTGTATTTGAGCTTCAGTCCTCTGTCCTTTATCCTAAAGCATTAGATCGTAGCAGGTCTGTTTTTTGAGGGATCCTGCAGTATTTCGAATTTGAGACATTCAGGTGGTCCATTGGGTTAGTCCAGTAGGGGAGCCTACACCACCCTGAGATCTCCCTGTATTTTGAACCTCGGTTGTAATCTTACATAGACTTATATGACCAACTGTTATCTATAAAAACAGAAAACAAGTTAGCTAAGCATGCTAACCACAGTAATAGCAGCCAGCTTAAGGCTTGTATTGTGTCCATTCTTTTTTATTCTCTCAAAAAATTACACACTTTTTTTTGCTTATCACGTTTATACACCGTAAAAATGGTTGGTCAGGTCGGTCTAAAAAACTTTTAATGTTGTGTTTAAATGAACCAAACGTTTCATTCAATTGAATTGAGTAAAACTATTTACACTCATCAGCAAAACACTAGCTGCACAAATTGTTCTAGAAATAGGAATCAAATGAAAGGAATGAAACTTGATGGGCAGGTTTGACATTGTAAGACATGCAAATGATTCAAGATTTACGCTCAGCTGTGCATGTGACATAAGCACAGGCGGGCCTTATGTCTGTACCTGATTGATCCAACAGCCACAATTGCGGACATTCAGTGAGCAGTGCTGCCCTCAATATGTCATCCTGTTAGTGCTAGCACTATTGGTAGATGGCTGCATGACGCAGCACTACATGCATGCAGATCATTGCGATGACTGCCCTTAAAACCACGTCAACGTCGCCAAAGACTGCAATGATGTTACGTCAGACTGTCATGGAGTGACTCCATGTCACGACCAACGAATCACTCCACCTCCACCCCTACCGCAAAATCTACAGGAACTGTATGAAAATATTCAAGCTGCATGGGACGGATTGTCACAGGACACCATTAGGAACCTTGACAACTCCATGTCGAGACGTCGTTAACAAACTTGGCAGCCCGACGCCATACTGAGAGATACTACTTTGTATGTGTAGCAATAAATGTTGCCCATGTCAGTCTAAATTGATCATCATTTATTGTTCCTGGTAACCTTTATCTTCCTTCCCAATAGCACTGCAATCCCACACTATTCTTTTGATGATGAGTGTAATTTGCTTGTTAGTATATGAAGTAATTTTTTTTGCATTTTTTTTACAGTGTAGGTGTTTATATCAATTATTTCTCACTTATTGAAACAAGCTAAGAGAAAAGTATGTGCAATTAATAGTTCTGAATTGAACTATTGAAAAGATTTGAATTGGATTTTATATTATTTAATATAATATTATATATTATATGACAGTTTTTGTTGTGTTTCTTTACATTGGAACAAACAGAGGGAAGATAAAGAACGCCTAATCAGAGCATGTGAAGTCAATTTGAACGCCATTCATTAAATATCTATGCATTGAAACACAATCACATATTAAGTGAAAGTAATAACTCTCAGCTGGAAAGCTGGAATCCTTTGCATACTGAAGACATGTTGAGCTGGTGAGTGAGTGGGTGGGTGCCTTGGCCTTGGCCTGCTTACTTAAGGTGCTGTCCACTTCCCCTGCCCACATTAAAGCAGCAAAGCTCTCGAGTTTGTTCGGCCTCCACAATGGGCCGTGGGCCGATCAAAAGGGGTAAATATTGCACATAATAACTGTGTGCTTTCATAAAGTGGCTGGGAATTGCTGCGCAAAATGCCAGGTTAGGGGTCGTCACGGAAACGCAGCGAGCTCGGGGTGGGGCTCTTTGTGCTGGGACGGCTGAGTGGAGGAGAGGGTGAATAGGGGATTAACCCCGCCCCAGTGGCTCTCAATGCAACGTCCCGCTGAGAGCCAAGAGCCCATTCCCATGTGCTGGCCTTTATTTCAGCCATTCAAGAGTCAATAGACACACGCACACACACTCACCAACATTAGAATACTACCTCACTCTCACACTCATGACCGCTGCACAATATTAGACCAGAGGTTATGACTATTATGAGATATAATGAGAATAATGAGAGTTTTTATATCTTTTTTTTTTTAAGCAAGTTAATTGTGTTTATGTTATTTATTTTACACTGTAAAAATTGCAATCTAAAAAGTGCTTCAATTTATTACAAGTAGTTGAATACGTTTTACACAACTCCAAAAATTACATTGATTGAAAGAATCATTTGTTCAAAGTCCTTTTTTTTAGGTCGAATAAACAAATTCATTTGCTTGCAACATTTTTTTAGGTTGGACCAATGAAACACTTTTTAAAAACCTGACAAGAACGCCACAGATACAAATGATATATACGCTGCAAAAATTGCAGCCTAAACATGACTTCAATTTGTTACAAGCAATTTTATAAGTTTTAATTACTCAACTCCAAAATTTTCTTCAAAATTTATTTTCTGATTGACAGAATGCTTCGTTAAAAGTCCTTCTTGTAAATTGAATAAACACATTTCATTTGCTTGTAACAAATGTAACTAATTATTTTAGGTTGGACCAATGAAACACTTTTTATTGTGTAGATGCAAACTTTATTAAAGCTAATAAAACGTAGGTAAATAATACAAAATGTAGTCTGTTACTAATGGTATAAAGCAGGGCTGCCCAAATATAGCTTATTTGGTCTTGGCCTGTCAGGAAGTTACCCTAATTATATTCTATATTTCATTTACTTCTCTTTGGCCCCCTAGTCTAAGTCTGGGCAGTCCAAGTCTAAAAAATGTGTTAACACACAGTGAGTTATATTGAGGTTTGTGGAATTTATTGCAGTATATTTCCTTGCTTAATATATTGCACTGTAACTCCCATATTATGATACAGATTGTATTGTCTGGTTCTTGCCAATTCACAGCCTCACTACAGATATGACCATAGTAAGGATGACGACCACAAACTGTTCAGCTCCATTATAGCTAAATTGTTACGTACTTATTGCCATAATCAGGGGGAAAAAACCACAACAGTATGATTACTGACCGTATATATAACTGGCTAACATTATTTCCTACACAGAAAGGGTAATTACCCAGAGTCCTACCACCTTACACCACACGGTGTAGAAGTCTAGATCAAATGATTGATGATCTGCTGTTTTCTTTATTGTATGTTTGCAGTACTGAACCTGTTTCCTTTCAGTTAACTAGCACTACTTGTGTTCTGCTACTGCTTGAATCAGTGGTTGCATCTCAGTTGTATACTACACACTACTACCACATACTTTATCCTATGTACTAATCTTAGTAGTATGAGTTCTGCAGGCTAGTACACACAATATCAGTATACTACATTGTTTCCTACTAACAGGCAGTGATGCGTTATTTACTACAATACATTTATTTTTACAGGCTGCTGTTGAACTCACATTTATTTCCATTCTTGCCACCACCACAGCCACTGTTGCCTCATCGTCCAGCAATTTTTCAGAATTTTCCAGACCTGACAAGCTCTTCCCTTTCTGGTTCCCATTGCATTGTGAGACAACAGTGTCCATCATTACCTCAAAAATCAGCTGGTTCTAAGTGTGCATTGTTGTATACTCAACTTTGACATTCATAATTGTACTATATACTACATACTCAAAAACGAGTTAGTGTTAGTATTAAGTGTGCAATTGAGATGCACCCTATAACCATGTTTACATGTTGGTCTTTTTGCATGTTGAACTGTGGCATGCAGCTGTGTAATCACTGCCATGATGATAGCATGCGCTAAATATTTGTAATGAACTAAAGGTGCAAATTTCAGATATTCCAGAATGAAATAAAATTCTCAACAGAATCTGGAGAAATAAGTTTTGATGTTGTGTCAGAGACATCTGTGTATTGTGCTTGCAGAGATATCTACTGAACTTAGCATGCTAACCAGCTAGCCACAGCCTAGGCTGTGTAATAATACCACTTTGTACCTCAAGAGGTGATAGTGAGTCACTGTACCATTGAGTCCAGTCAGATCAGTCCAGCATGAGAGGATGAAGAAGTAGCACTGACGCCCTGATGGCGTATTCTAATTTCTTGTCAATCACGTTGAAGGTTCTGCTCCTGGAGTAACTGCAACAATGGCTAAAGCTCTTGACGTGAGCCATTATCACCCGCTGGACTGTCTCGCCCATTTCCATATTTGACAGCAAACAAAAGAATTGATATTAATAGAAGTAAAACTAGAGTTAACACTGGCGCTGCTTTCCTAGACTGGAATGAGTGAAGATGTAGAGGGCACGTGGACCCCACAACTTTCTGGTGATATGTTGCCTCATCTTGCAAATGGCCCTTTTTTCAGGAGAGCTAATTTCCATCAAGGTTGAATCAAATGCAAAGTCAAATGCAAGAAAGCCATGATTACGCTTATGACATCATCACATTCTCTAATATGTATTAATTGACACTTTATTACAATACAAAATCAAGGCAATAAGGCCTAGCCCTCCCTCACACCCCCTTGTAGCAACGCCCGTTTCTTGCACATACTCTCCCATCCAGAAAGCACATTAATTCCTTTACTCACACACGCACTTGTTCTCACCCCCACCACCCCCCACCCCCCGCAAACACACACTGACTCTTTCACACAGGCTTAAACACACACTCATTGACTGGCCTGCCCATTGAAACACACTCGATATGAGGGCGGTGCGGCGTGGCCCGGGCTTTTCTTAACAAGTTTAAAACCGCTCCCACTTCACCTCCGCTGAAGGGCCATATCAGCAGACCCCTCACCTTCTGCACAAACACACTCACATGCTCATATGCTCTCACTCCCACTCCACCACTTTACGCTACACACACGCTGTATTTAAGTGGACACTGAACTGATAAACTCCGCTTAGAGTGGTAGTTGTTTGTTTCTTGCAGATACATTACGATGCATCAGTTGGATTCAGCTGCATTAACCTCTGTTGGAAGGCTAGCATCAGTTATGTTACAGCAATTATATTCAATAAAGTGTCCAGAAGTATCCAGACAGCCCTTTAAATGAGAGAGTTCTGCTTGTGTAGGGTGCACCCGGGCATTCTCACAGCTGGTATAATCTCAAAAGAAAAGCACTGACTGATATAATGGGACACTCTGGAGCAGCCGCACACAAGCCTAAGATCACCATACCCAGGCATTGGCTCATCTTATCTTCGGGATGAGTTGGAGTGATCAGTACCAGACCTCATTGATGCTTTTGTGGCTTAATGCAGTCAAATTCTCACAGCAATGTTGAACGTCTCGGCATGGAGTTGTTGAGGTTCCTAATGGTGTCCTGGGATAATTCATCCCATGCATCTTGAATATTCTCTATTTGTTAGTCGTCTCCACCAAGACAAAAGCAGGACTTACCGGTGAAGATGACTCGCTGTCATTCTGAGTCACTCCATGACAGTCTGGCACGACACCATTGCAGTCTTCGGCAATGTTGACGCAGTGTTAAGGGCAGTGGTCGTAGCAGTCTGCGTGCATGTAGTCCTGCGTCATGCAGCTGTCTCCCAATGGTGCTGGCAGTAACAGGATGACTCATGGAGGGCACCACTGCTTGCTGAATGCAATCGTGGCTGTTGGGTCTGTTAGGTACTTGTTCTCGCTTATGTCACATGCACGGCCGAGCATGAAACTTGAATCATTCACATGTCTCACAATGCCAAACCTACCCACCAAGTTTCACTCCAGTTGGTTGATTCTATCTGGGTGCAGCTATTTGGATGATGACTGTAATTTATGTATTTGTGTTGTAGATGTTGCGACCCCTGGTTCCCATCGCCACCACTGTAAAGAGTCTGTGTGTTTCTGTTTACATTTTAAGGGCTGAATTATTCAGCAGTTTTGAAGAATTCGTGAAAGTCCCCTTTAAGCAGCGCCGGATGGCACGGTGTAGCTCCTCCAGTTGTATTTGTGAATTCAGTGCATTTCTAGAAAGAGCTCATCATCGGGTCATTATTGGTAATAGCCGTTAATGTAGATCAGTTGAGTACAAGTTGCAGCATCCCTCCTTCTTCTTGAGGCAGTTTGTGGAAACATTCAGCAGAGGGCAGTGGTCCTTCTCTCTCCCCCTCTCTCTCCCTCTCTCTTCCACTCAGCCATTAAGTTGTTTATGATTTTTCGCAGTCTTCTCCCAGGCCATGTGTGTTTCAGCTTCATGACCGAGCATGGTGTTTAGTTTGTTTTCTCTTTTTGCACCGATGCTTACAGTGTTTTTTAATCCGGTTTGGTCTGATTTGAGCACTGAATGACGACAGAGACTTTGTTACTGTGGAGTTTATTGAAAAGCAGCCACACTCCACTGGAGCATGTGCGGTTATCATGCTGTTCCTGATCCTTATCTCTACTATTTAATGTTGTTTACACAGAGCGGTGTTTCTGTAGATGTCACTTTGTGTAGATTCCTTCTGCAAACGCAAGTGAACGTCGGGACGTTAACGTGGCATTCCAGACGCTTTGCATTTCACAGATATATGCAGTTATTGTTAACACATCTCTGTAGAAGGACCTGGGGTGTTTGTGTGCAGGCTAGTGTGTGTTTTATTGTGGACACATATTTGTGTGTGTGTGTGTGTGTGTGAGCGAGCGGGAGACGGTGTGTGTGTGTGTGTGTGTGTGTGTGCCTGGTGCAGCTGTGCAGGGCAATGATCTGAGGTAGGCTGTTGCTTGCTGTGAAAATATTATTGCAAGTGTTTATTATTACTGCAGTGTGAAACAGTCGGAGTGTTGTATGCGGTGCAGGCCGGAGTGAGGGGGTGTACAGGAGTGTGTGTGTGTGTGTGTGCGTGTGCCCGCGCGTGTGTGTGTGTGCCCGTGTGTGTGTGTGTGTGTGTGTGTGTGTGTGTGTGTGTGTTTGTTTTTCTACATTTTCAGGCCAAAAATGTCCTGACTTTGTATGAACACCAGATGAACAAACCTCTTCAGACTCATTCATGTTATATGTTTCAAACTGAGAGAGAGGAACAGATGCTTATTCTGGTTACTGTGGTTGTGTTGTTGGTACACAGAAGCGCTTCTATATGGGACATATGTATTATTATTGCATATAGATTCTTCCATACACCACCATTTAAAAGATTGGACTCACTTGCCATATTAACAGTTCCTCCTATTTTATATACAACAATCACATATGGTGCAAATGCTGTAATCCCTATTTTACACTGTTATATCATTATAACATATTAAGTCATATACATTAAATTCATATGGAACATATAATAATACATGAAACAATAAATAACAATAAACACACACACACACACACACACACATACATGTATAATACATATAGGACCTGTATATAACCTCATGTCCTGACATTGTATGGAAACAAGTGTGTGTGTGTGCGTGACTTTGAGGGAAGTTTTGCTTGCCCTTCTGTTCCCACAGGCCGGCCCCCAGCCCACCACAGTGCATTATGGGTAATGGAAGGCCTATTGGAGTTGATTAGTTCCGGCTGAAGCTCAGATAGAGTTCCTGACAGGCCGGAGAAACGAGCGCACAGCGTGACCCCCCCCCCCACTCACACCCCCCGCCATGTCGCACACACAATAGAGCCAGCATGACAAGAGCTTTTTAAAACACTCCATACTCTCTGCTCCTCTCTCTCTCTCACACACACACACACACCATAACTACATCATAGCACCCACAATAGAGCTTGCTTGACAGGAGCTTTGAAAGTGCTCTCCTCAAAGCCAAAGAAAAGCTGTCACACTCATGCATCACGCTCATATCATATCATTCACTAACACTGCTGGCACTGGAGCAGCTCTGTCCTTCCCCACAGCCAACGCCATAACACTGTGGGTGCGCTGCTGCTTTGAGTTCTTACTCAAAAGCTCAACGTGTATGAGAGAGGTTCCTGGTACACTGCCCAATTAACAAAACACTGACAACAGCCACAGAGTTTCGGGGGTATAGGGCTGTTTCAGCTGCATACTGCTATGTGAAGCCAGTTAGAAAAGTATAATAATAATAATAATAATAATAATAATAATAATACAACTTTTTAATAATAACTTTTTTGGATACAGCCATAATGTGGACATACCCCTGGCCAATGCTTCCTTTACAGACAACACACTCCTGCACATTTTAATGCACAATTACTGCTTATTTACTCAAATTAACATACTGGGGGATATGTGTGGAAAAATATTTCATTAATGTTTTAGTATAAATGTATACTAATGAGCTAATAAACAAGTTTAAAAAGGTAAATTAATTAATTAATTAATTAATAAAATAAAATAAAAAAACCCAAACGTATATGTAAAAGTGTAGTAAAATACAAAACAAAATGCTGAAATACTCATATTAAAATATATTATTGTATTATAACAGCTAAACTGCTGTAGGCTGAATAGACAGATACTGTTTGCCAGTTGAGTTGGTTCTTGCGCTGATCACAAAATTGGTGAAGTCTGTGTTTTTGGAAGCTCATATCTTCAAAACCACGTATCTCCAAAATGATAACTATACAACAGATTCCTCAGGTAATTTTGCACCATCATGAAATTCATACACGATGTAAAGAGTAACAGATGCTTTCAAATTCTGTCAAAAACTGAAAAGATTTTTTTTTGCATATCTTAAAACTTGCTGCTCCGCAACTACAAACTATATGGCCGTTATGTACACATCACTGAAAACAACACACAAGTTCAGCAGCAGTGCAGTGCCTCCCCCCACAAACACAGCGCAGTTAAATCCTGCTGTGCAGCACAGCCACACGCAACCACAACCAAACCCCACCAAACTCTACTCCCGCTGCAAACTCCATCAACACCTCCACAGACATTTTTCTTCACTTCTGCACTCTCCCTCACCCTTCAGAGTTCTCTCTCTTCCTCTCTCTCTCTCTCTCCCTCTCTCTCCACACATAATTGATTAAGGGCCGTTTTCATAAATCAATTTGGGACGGACATCAGTCAGATGTGAATGGAGGAGCCCCCCTGTGGGTGCGAAGTTTTAATCCGGCCCAGCAGGCCCCTCCACTCTCTCACACACCATCACACCACTCCCGGACTCACGGAGGGGGAACTAACTGCCTCTCATCCTCAATACAGAGACAGAGAGAGAGAGAGAGGCGGGGGAGAATAGATGAGAAAAGAGGGGAAAAAATGAGTCGACAGGTCTATGAAAAGGAGAGCTTAATTTGATGGCAGAACCTGCAAGCGGGAAAGTTTGGCAGCTCCACATGAGTCACTGGCGTGACGGGGAAACGCCTGCTCAATTTAATATCATACTGCTCTGCCGCTGCATGCTAGTGTTTAAACGTTCAAACGTTCAGTGATATAAAACCAGCTTTGGTTGTAGATACATAGGACATAATTCTAAATCGGAATTTAGAATTGGTTGTTGTGATGATCAGTGAATTCTGTGTGTTTTGCAGCTCAGTGTTGGTATGTGTTCTGTATGGACTGAGGGGTGAATGGTACCTCGTATCTCCAGCATTCATCAAGTTTATACACACTGTACAGACTAACAGGTGCTTTTAATTTATACCAACAACTGAAAAGAAATGTTGTATATCTCAATACTTACTGCTCCGCAACTGCAAGTTATTAGGTCTGTATGTTCGCTGTATGTATGAGATTCAGCAGCAATGCTGTGTCTAGCCTTGTCTATCTGATTCTAAAACTAGAACTTCACAGCTTTTACATAGTTAGTAGTAATGTTAGATCTTGGAATGATGAACTGCAGAGCATCTCCAATGTATCCAATGTATCTCCAATGTGGTAACTGGAGGGAAAAAACCTACTTTAACTTTAGTGTAAGTCAATGGAACCAGACTTTTTCCCAATCAATTTAGGGCCATTTCTGTTGGTCCATTCATCATGAAACCTTCACACAGTGTAAACAGCAGCTGCTGTGTTCAAATGATGCATAAACGTAAAAATAAACAAAAAAAATGGAGATACGTGTGTTACTCTGGACAGTGATGATATGATTCTAAAATAACACCAAGAATTAATATCAGCATGTCTCATGCACTATATGTCCAGAAGTTTGAGACCTGTTCATTTAGCGTTTCTTCTGATATGAAGGGTTTAAAGGTGTATTTATCCAGCATTTTAAATTGTTCTCTGAAGGTACGGGATTTTGGTTGGGGAGAAAAATGCCAAAATGCAGTTTCAGTTGCCCATCTACTATTTAATTTATTTAGAATCCTATATTTATGTATAATCCTTTATGTGCATATACTCTCATCATCAAAAGAATAGTTGCACAAATAGTTGCACCCAGCACTAACATGGACTATAGTGCCAGCACCATTGGCAGACGGCTGCACGATGCAGGACTACATGCACTCAGACCATTACAGCGACTACCCTTAACACCACGTCAACGTCGCCAAAGACTGCAATGGTGTCATGCCAGGCTGTCATGGAGTGACTCAGAATGGCATCATCTTCGGGACATCATCAAGTCCCGCTTTTGTCTTGGTGGAGACGACCAACAAATCCGTGTGTGGAGGCACCAAGATGAGCAGTTTGTTGTCATGCGTCACATGTTCAGAAGGCCTGGTGTCACTCCACCTCCACCCCTACTGCACAATCTGCAGGAACTGTGTGAGAATATTCAAGCTGCATGGGATGGATTATCACAGGATTACCTTCTGGGTAAAATTGTTTTGCTGATGATGAGTGTATATGGTGTATGTGTGAGACATAAAACTGTTTTATGTTATATACATATATACACAGACATATATACAGAGACGTTGTCTAAAATACGTTATTACAATATACAGTGAATTATTTTTTCAAAATACTTGAAATACCGCATCTGAACATACTTCATACATACATAATATCTAGTGTATAATATTTAACACCAGGAGAGGCGGATTTAATATGACTCAAAGTGTGTATTCAAAGTGAATAGTGTTGCTATGGCCATCAGGCACTACAGCACCAGTTATGATGGACGATATACTTGACGGACACACATCAGAACAGCATCTGGCTTGGGACAGATAAGCAGATCCAGACGTTCGCATTCATCTGACTTTCTGTGATTTATGTCTCCTTTTTCTTCTCTCTACTTCATTTCATCATCTCTACCTCCTACTCACCTTTACCTCTGACCCCCCACCTCCCCACGACATGTCTAATTCCTTTCTTACTTCACCTTCTTCACTTTCTCCCCCTCTCTCCCTCCTTAAATCTCCTTCTGTCAAGTTCAAACCAGCACCCCAAGTTCTGTTTTCCACCCCACATGGAAAAGCGCAGTGTTCAGTCGGAGAAGAAGGTGTGGAGCACACTGTGTTGTCTTTAAAAGCGGGGTAAACTGCACTGAGGGACTCTTAGGCTGTTTCCACACATGAAAACATATGGATAGTTTATTTTACATTGTCCATATTCCAGACGTGTATGTAGCTCCTCCCCTCACATTTGTGCATTCAGTGTAATTCTGAAGATGTTTCTGAATCATATGAATCATATAGAAAAAATGCTGTTTGAGTTCTGCATTGAATCATTTCATAAAGAATCAAATGGCAGTTGAATCAGGATTGAGTCATTTCTTAAAGAATCAGAATTAAACTGAATCATGGTGAATTGTGGGATTCCATGACACATTGAATCATAATCTAAAGAATCCCAGACTGAACCGTGAGCTCCGGTATTTTCAGTTCTGTTTAAAAGTAAAAGAAAACAAAGGAAAAAAAGTTTGATTACCCCTCTGCTCTCTCACTCTCGCCCCCTCTCTCTCTGTCTCTCTCTGTCTTTCTCTCTATCTCTGTCTGTCTGTCTCTGTCTGTATGTCTTCTCTCTCTCTTTCTCTTTGTCTGTCTCTCTCCTCTCTCTCTTTCTTTGTCTATCTCTCTCTCCTCTATCTCTTTCTCTCTGTCTCTCTCTGCCTGTCTCTTTCTCTTTCCTCTCTATCTCTCTCTGTTTGTCTCTCCTCTCTCTCTCTCTCTGTCTCTCTCTCCTTTCTCTATCTCTCTCTCTGTCTGTCTCTCTCTCCTTTCTCTATCTCTCTCTCTGTCTGTCTCTCTCCCCTCTCTCTCTCTCTCTGTATCTCTCTGTCTTTCTCTCTATCTCTGTCTGTCTGTCTCTGTCTCTCTCTGTCTCTGTCTGTCTCTCTTCTCTCTCTCTTTCTCTTTGTCTGTCTCTCTCTTCTCTCTCTCTTTCTTTGTCTATCTCTCCCTCCTCTATCTCTTTCTCTCTGTCTCTCTCTGTCTGTCTCTTTCTCTCTTTCCTCTCTATCTCTCTCTGTCTGTCTCTCCTCTCTCTTTCTCTCTCTCTGTCTCTCTCTCCTTTCTCTATCTCTCTCTCTCTGTCTGTCTCTCTCCCCCTCTCTCTTTCTCTCTTATGTTTCTTTCTCTCTCTTTTTTCTTTTTCTGCCCCTCTCTCTTTCCTCGTCCCTCTCTCTCTCCCTCTCTCTCTTTGTCCTTCTCTCTCTTTCTCTCTGTCCCTGTTTCTATCTCCGTTTCTCTTTCTGTCATGTTTCTCTCGCTATCTCTCTTTTTTCCTTTCTCCCTCTCTCTCTCTCTCTCTCTCTCTTTCTCTCTGTCTCCATCTTTCTCTGTGCCCCCCCCTCCTCCCCACTGCAGGGTGTTTTTTGGGGCTGGAGGCAGTGAAAGCTGTTTGGCGTTTAAAAACAGTTTGTCTTGATGAACGGCAGGGAGGCGGGTCACAGCTGGAGCCGATTGCGGGCCCTTCCTGCCTGCAGGGCTGTCGGCCCCCAGGTCACGAGGGGTCGCACCGGCCCCATCGCACCCACGGGCACACTCACACACACTCACTCGCGGCACATCTGGTTCTTATCTACACTCCAAAGCTCCTCTCCAAGGGTCCACAGGTATATGGACTAGGCCGAGGGTCACACACACACCTTGCGGTGTCAAATCCACGGCCGAGGTGTCTGAGAGCACACACGTGTGAGGTGTGTGTGTGATGGGGGGGTGCTTTCTTCCTCACACTCTTCTTCCTCATGGGCATGGGCGGAGCAGGTGAGAGAGATGAAAGGCGGTGTTGGAGCTTTGAAGGCCGTGCCAACGAAACCGTAAAACAGGCGCGCTTTAACGATCGTGACTAACGAGCTGCAGCCCTGCACACACATGCATGCACCCACAAACACACTCATTCAGCGCACACTCATCCGTTCCCACATGCGTTAACACACCGTCATGCAAGAGAATAATACCGCACAGATGAAATCTCATTTCTCAGACTCATATGACAGCAACATGCCTTTGGTGTATAAGCGTATCGGTATGCAGTCATTGGACACTTTATTGGAAACACCTCATAGTTCCACCTTGCTGGTGTAGTGTAGAAGCTTTAACTCTAATAGAGTGAGCGAGATGGTCTAATGAGGTGTCAGCAGCAGTATTGTAGGCGAAACAGGAGAGAAGGAAAGAGGAACCATATGAACATGAACCTGCATGATCAGAAAGAGTGCTTTGGTCGCCGCTTTGGCTCAGAGGAGGTTGTGGAGATCTGCCCATTTACAGTCAGGTCCATCTGGCTTATTTGTATTGTATGGAGATATGAGTTGTCAATATTCATGTACGTAAGTTGTGTGTGCTCTGTAGAAGCCCCTGCCTTGTAGCCTGGGGTAGACAGTAACGAGGTCCTTTATCCTAAGGACTCTACTTTTGAGAATCTGTACTTTACTGGAATATCAGTTTTTAAAACACAGTACATTTCTATGGAGGTTCATGTTACTCATTACTTTGCAGCCTAGCTGTGAGGTCAGCGGACAAATTTCATGCCCAGTAGCCAAATTGTGTTCATTGCTGGCCTGACGTTACGTGTCAACTGGTTTTCAAGGTGCCTGGTTCCTGAACACACTGTGCTAACCAGTGGTGGCTGAGATATAGTGCTCACTGCTTACTTGTACAATCAGATTTAGTGCAGTAGGCATCAGAGGCAACATGAAAATCACATATATAATATGATTGTGTATATGTGTCAAATTGTGACACATGTACTGTGACTGTACATTAAAACGGTTAGCTTGAAAACCAGTTGGTTCATGAGACCAGGTTCTGTGTGATGCTACATGCTAATAGTTATTAAGATACCTCTGAATACTTAAATATTGCTTTCAACCCAGAGTACTCCAGAACTTAGTAGTACAAATTTCACTGAACATCTTTCAGTTATATTGGTGTAACCTCTACATTTGACCTCAGGTAATGGAGTTGCATACTTTGTCCACTTCTGCTTGAAGTACTGGTGCACAGTTAAAGCCAGTCCACTGATGCTCGTTCTGTATTAGCCATTCTTTAACCCAGAAGTCCAGTGCGGCACCAGACCATGGGTTGTTTGACCTGATAGGGCAAATATGGCATCAGTATGGCAGTAAAAGAGTTAGTTACAGTGTAAACTGGCTTTGGCTGTTTTCAGGTGATGGTTAGTGAGTAATGTCACAGCGTTTGAGAGCGGTCTCGAGAGAGCTAATTAATGGTCTCGGTCTTGTGTTTGCCTGGTCAACATTTGGTCTCATCTTGGTTTTCGGGTAAGGTGAGGTGGACCCAAGTGCGATGCCTCCATCTGAAATGACTGCAAACTCTGCAAACTACAACACCTTCAAACAGAATAGAGGAGTCTCTTCTCAGCATCTTTAAACACATGCTGTTCACTGCTGATTTAGGATCTGTAGTGCCTTCCACAAATATTGGCACCCCTGGTAAACATGGGCAAACTCGGCTAGCAGAGAACGTTCCCGGAACACTGGCTAATGTAATCTAATCTACTATACTGTTAAAGACAGTGTTTTAGTCTGATGTTCAAACATTTTAAAGATGTTTATAATGATGAGATAATGTTCCTATTAGGTTACATGTTAAGACATAACACTTTAACTGCAACATTCAGAGGACGTTGTTAGGGCCACAGAGTATGTTACATGATAACAAAGGAAAGCGTTCTCATTCTCAACATTCGGAAAATGTTTTATGGAAGTTACTGAGACCTGAGATGACAGAATGGTTTTAGAGAATGTTTCTTACCTTTAGAAAGAACATTCTGGGAAACAAGAAATTTTTTTGCAACTTTTCCATTCCATAAATTTGTAATGAGAAAAAAATATGGAAAAAAATCCATTGCAATGCAGAAACCGTGCATCTGATCAAAAAGCTGTATACAAGCACACCATTCCCGATCAGACCAAAAATTTGGAGTTGGAACGGTGTCAATATCTCAAAAACTGCGGGACTCTTTAGTGGAAAATCTCAAATCTATATGCACTGCGATTGTTGCATATTTAAAGTATGTTACTCTTTCCAGATGGTGTATTTTTCAGGACCGGGAGGGCCTGCAAGAGGACAGACTGTAGAAAGCAAATGTCAACATGAAAGCAAAGCCTAGTCCTGGACATTTTAGGCAATTTAGAAATCCCAGCATTTTTAGGTTCTATTAATGACATGTCCTGGGAACATGGCCACATCGCCACCATATATGACTGTTAATGGTCACACTGTTAGAGTAGGTTGGTTGTAGACTTTATTAGCATGTAATCAAGCTCATGTTAGTATAATGGCAAATTTTCATTCACTTGTTTTTTTTTTTTTCAGCCAGGCTAGATTCTGGGTGTTTTGCCATTTGTGCTTGCCCAGCCTCACAGAAGTAATGGGTTTGTGGGCGGAGCCTGGACAGGTCAGTTGCACACCTGTCCAGAACTGCTCTCGCTTTTTTATCGTGCACACACACAATAACTCACTCTGTCTCTGACACGTCTCCATTATTCTCCCAGGCACCCCGTACACCTGAGCCATTAAAGTGGAGTGTTTCACGCCATGAAAAGCCATTTAGGTTCAACACACACACACACATATACACACACACATTCACATACACAAGCGCCCCTGTCCCCCACCCATCCACCCTCCCCTCTCGTGGCTCCAACCAAAAGTGGCTTTACCAGGGCCGTAAAACACACATCTGGAAAGATACTCTCCTCAAGCCTCTCTCTCTCCCTCTCTCTCTCTGTCATGCGGCAAGAGCAATGCCACAAAAGAAACTCTCTCATAAGCGGCTACAAACACAGTACAAACACTGTTAGCATGAGTGAGATGCTCTAATGAGCTGTCAGAAGAAACAGTGAAGAAAAACCAGTACATGAACAGAAACAGAATATTTTAACAATAACACTGACGTGTAAAACCCCCACTGCACTGCTATGCCTGATACACTCACGCCAGTTCCACTAACACTATCAAAATAAGGGCTGTGAATAAGAATGGCCCACCACCCAACTAATATCTGGTCAATGGATGTCTTTTGGTCTGTTGGCAGCCATTGACCAGATATTAGTTGGGTGGTGGGCCATTCTTATTCATAGTCCTTGTGTATGACCAAAGTGACAATCTATATAGTACACTACACTATACAGACTGTATTGGACCTTATAAACTGGCCAGTAAGTGGTAATACAAATAGGGGGGTCCAATAAAGCAGGTATTGCATGCCTGTTATTATTCAGTATATCTAAAAGTATCCCTCCACTTGCTCATCCAACATTTCTTCCAAAATCAAGGCAAAGTAATAGGAACTTTGCTGCAGTTACAGCCTCTTCTTTTCTAAAAAGGCTTTACATTAGATGTTACAACATATCTGTGAGCATTTAATAGCATTCAGCCACAAAATCACTAGTGAGTTCAGGTACTAATGCTGGACGATTAGCTCTGGATCTCAGAAACTGCATTCCAGAAGTGTTCAGTGTAGCTTCATCACTCCAACTCTCTTAATGGTGTCCAATTGATATTCATCATTCCATTTAAGTTCCAGAGGTATCAATGGAGCTTTATCACTTCAGCTAATTCCAAATGTGTTTAATGGAGCATCATCCCAAAGGTGTTCACTGGCGCTTCATCACTCCAACTTCTCCTACTGATGTTCAGGGGAACTTCATTATTCCAGAGTTGTCAACTTTAACTCATCCCAAAGGTATTCACTGGAGCCCTATCACTCCAACTCCTCCCAAAGATGTTCACTGGAGCTTTATCGCTCCAACTCTCCTAACGCCATTCCTTTAATCCCAAAGGTGTTTACTTGAGCTTCATCCCACCCAAACTTATTCTAAAGGAGCATTACCATTCCAACTCATCCCAAATGTGTTTACTGGAGCTTTACCATTCCAACCCATCCCAAATGTGTTTACTGCAGGTTTACCATTCCAACTTACCCCACATGTGTTTACTGGAGCTTTACCATTCCAACCCATCCCAAATGTGTTTACTGCAGGTTTACCATTCAAACTTACCCCACATGTGTTTACTGGAGCTTTACCATTCCAACTCATCCCAAATATGTTTACTGGAACTTTACCATTCCAACTCATCCCAAATGTGTTTACTGGAGCTTTACCATTCCAACTCATCCCAAATGTGTTTACTGGAGCTTTACCATTCCAGTTGATTCCACAAGTGTTCAATGCAGCTTTCTCACTTATCCATGGAGCTTCATCGTTCCAACTCTTCCTATTCACATATAAAGCTGTTTCATCATTCTAGCTCATCCCATTAGTTCATGTTTAATGGAGCCTCATCACTCCAACTTGTCCTAACAACGTTCAGCGGAGCATCATCACTCTGATTCATCCCAAAAGTAGTCAGCGGAGCTCCATCACTCCATCTCCTGCCAAAGCTGTTGTCTCCAGCTCATCCCAAAAGCGTTCAGTGGAGCTTTGTCAATCTAGGGGATGTATTTCCAGTGCCCACCCTCTAATGGCAGGGAGCCTTGACACTGGACATGGTTGACCTTCATAGGAAAATGGGTTTGTACGAGCATCCTATCCAACTAACGCTGCCTTTCTATTACTCAACCCATGTGCACATTTTCAACACCTGTCCCAGCAATGGATATGCTTCAAAGTACGTTCAGGTAACCCACTTATTAGAAAGGTACATACAGAGTAAGTATAATTTAATTCACTCCTGGTACAATTGCGCAAGCCAAAGTCATTCTCTTTCTGTTCTGGTGCTTGTTCGAACACGTTCCAGCCATATTGGCTCTGGCTGTGGGCGCCGTTTCAGGTCTTCTGCGTTCATCTCTTCATCTACCCACGCTTTCCCTGGCCTTGTTGGCCTGCGTTCAGTGGGAAACAGCAATGCTGCTCGCACGGTGTCCGCTGCTGCTAACCGAAGGCTTTTCTTTTCTCTTCATGCTGGAGTAGCCGAGGAGGGTTTTGGTGTGCAGAAAACAGCACACGCTCAGTTTGGCTCTGAAGCACCGACTATATATACATTTAATAAGGGCCTGTGCGGCAAAGTAATGGCTGGTTGGGTTACGGGGCTTAAAGTACGAGGAGGTAATCTTAGCACATGAAGTGCGGGGCAAGGAGAGAGAGGAGGACAGGAGCGAACGATTGACCCCCAGACTCTCTGGGGTCACTCCCTGCTCTGATAAGCCTGGGCTGTTTTCCTCTGAACGTTCCTGGTCCAGAGGAAGCGGCCAGAAAATAAAGCTAAAGCAAGCCACAAGAATCTGCTGGCGGGCTCCTGCTCTCTCTCTCTCTCTTTCTCTCTCTCTCTCTCTCTCTTTCTGGCTGTACAACTTCATCAGGGCTGAAGAGATGGAGAGAGAGAGAGAGAGAGAGGAAGGGAGGGAGGGAGGAAAGAGAAAGTTGCCAGTCTTTTTGGCCTTCTCGTTTTTAATGAAGTCTGGAGAAAGCAGAGAGTGATCGGGGTTTTGAGTTTCATTCGCAGGCTGAGTCTCTTAAACAGGAACATGTGGAGCCACTGGGGTAGGGGGGTGGGGTGGGGGGTTGGTGACCATGGCAACCAGCAGAGTGAGAGTGGGGTGGAGAGGGTGCACACCCTGAAACCTTTAGAGAGAGAAAGAGACAGAGAGTGATGTAGGCTGAGTAAGAAAGAGTGAGAGATAGCGAGAACTTAGAGAGGGATGTTTTAAGTAGAAGAGAGAGACAGAGATACAGAGAGAGAGAAAGAGTAAAGGAGAGAGAGGCAGGATGAAAAGGGAGAGAATGAGGGAGAGACGAAGAGGAGAGAAAGAGAGTGATAAGAAAGGAGAGAAAAGGATAGAAGGAAGATAAAGCAAGAGAGATAGCAGGAGAGCGAGAGAGGTATAGAAAGAGAGAGAGTGTAAAGGAGAGAGAGGGAGGATGAAAAGGGAGAGAATGAGGGAGAGATGAAGAGGAGAGAAAGAGAGTGATACAAAATGGAGGAAAGGATAGAAGGAGAACAAAGCAGGAGAGGTATAGAGAGAGTAAAAGAGAGAGGGAGAATAAAGGAGAGAAAGGGAGGATGAAGAAAGAGAATGAGGGAGAAATGAAGAGGAAAGAAAGAGTGATGAGGAAGGAGGGAGAAGACAAGAAGGACGATACAGCAAGAGAGCTAGTAGGAGAGCGAGCGAGGTAGAGAGAGGGAGGGAGGTATATATAGAGAGAAAGAGGTATATAGAGGTACAGAGAGAGAAAGAAAGAGAGAGAGGTACAGAGAGAGAGCGAGAGAGAGGGAGAGAGGTACAGGTAGGTAGAGAGAGAGGTATAGAAAGGTACAGAGAGAGACAGAGAATGAGAGAGGTATATATAGAGAGAGAGAGCGAGAGAGAGGGATAGAGGTATAGGGAGGTACAGAGAGAGAGAGGTATAGAGAGGTACAGAGAGAGAGAGAAAGGGAGAGACGTATAGGGAGGTACAGAGAGAGAGAGGTATAGAGAGAGAAAGAGAGAGAGAGAAAGGGAGAGAGGTATTGGGAGGTACAGAGAGAGAGAGGTATAGGGAGGTACCGAGAGAGAGAGGGAGAGAGGTATAGGGAGGTACAGATAGAGAGAGAGGGAGAGAGGTATAGAGAGAGAAAGAGAGAGAGAGGGAGAGAGGTATAGGGAGGTACAGATAGAGAGAGAGGGAGAGAGGTATAGGGAGGTACAGAGAGAGAGAGAGGGAGAGAGGTATAGGGAGGTACAGATAGAGAGAGAGGGAGAGACGTATAGGGAGGTACAGAGAGAGAGAGAGGTATAGAGAGAGAAAGGGAGAGAGGTATAGGGAGGTACACAGAGAGAGAGATGTATATAGAGAGAAATAGAGAGAGATAAAGGGAGAGAGGTATAGGGAGGTACACAGAGAGAGAGATGTATATAGAGAGAAATAGAGAGAGATAAAGGGAGAGAGGTATAGGGAGGTACAGAGAGAGAGAGAGGGAGAGAGGTATAGGGAGGTACAGAGAGAGAGAGAGAGGGAGAGAGGTATAGGGAGGTACAGAGAGAGAGAGGGAGAGAGAGGTATAGGGAGGTACAGAGAGAGAGAGAGAGGGAGAGAGGTATAGGGAGGTACAGATAGAGAGAGAGGGAGAGAGGTATAGGGAGGTACACAGAGAGAGAGGTATAGGGAGGTACAGAGAGAGAGAGAGAGAGAGCAGTATTCTGAGCTGTATTCTGCGGTAGGTAAATAGCAGAGTGACCCAGGCTCAGCCATTGGAACGGGATTTTCTCTGGGTTTTTTGTTTCGTGTTTTTTTTTTCTTCCCCGAAGGAGCGAGAGAGCGAGGGAGGGGTATTCGACTATTAACGAGCACCATCGTTTTTCTAATTAGAGCTTTGGGGAATATTTTCTTAAGGACTGTCGACCCTCCCTGAAGAGCTCAGAGGGGAGTGGGAATGTGTGTGTGTAAAGAGAGAGAGAGAGAGAGAGAGAGAGAGAGAATGAGAGGGAAAAGAGGAAAAAAAGTTGGCCAGAGCCGCATAGAAGGAACGTTTCTGCAGTTTGTCCAAATAAAATTCAAACTCTTTTTTTTCCCTCTGGCACACGGAGGGAATTTTTTAAAAACTGAAGTCATTAAGGCTCTAATAGAACAGAGACTTTATTGAGAACACTTGGAGCTGAATCATGTTTATAAAGAAATGAGTCGAGAACGCACACACGTGCATAAACACAGCTCATTTGTTCCTTACATTCACAAACCTGAATTACATATTCTCTCTTCAGCCTTAAAGGAGCAATATGTAAGATGATGTAATCAATATGTATAATGTTTCATTTAAAACATTCCAAAATGAACCAAAAACTATCAACAGAATGTGAAGAAATAACATCTATGATGTCTGTGTATCGTGTGGCAGAGATATCTACTGAAGTTAGCATGCTAACCAGCTAGTCTGCACACGAGAGGATGAAGAAGAAGCACTGCCCGCTCTTGGCATTGAAACACATTAGAAAACGAAGAAAACTAGTGGCACAAACAGCAGCACTTGGTGAGTAAGGGGATGAAGTTTGATGCAACGTTTCATCTAGACTGGTAAGTAAACACAGGGAGGAGAGAAGAGGGAGAAGGAGGGACTGTGTGGTGTATGACTGTGACAGATTGCATCATCATACATATTGCTCCTTTAATGCTGCTTTTGAGTGGGCTCGTTTTTATCAGACACACAAACTTCCCACCAGGATGCAAAGTTGGATGATGATGAACATTGATTTCGAAAACGCAGTGCAGATTGGCTAGGTTGTGGTGTTTGCACCATGGTTGAGAACAGCACATCTGTGTGCATTGCCTTTGCGTGAAGTCCCCACTCTAATTTGATTGGCGGTCAGTACAAATTCCAAGGCCTTTGACAGTTTAATAGCATAAAATCAGAATACCCTGTTGACTAATAGCTGTTATTAGCCCAAAGTGTCCTTGCAGTCTGTAGGGTACTGTTTATAGGGCTATATGACACCTACATAACACAATATAACATAGCTTGTCATAACAATTGACATAACCCTACATAAATGTTTATTAAATGTTTACTCCAGTAGGCATCATCTGCCATAAATGTGACTTTAGATAACTTTGAACCAAAGGGGCAAAAATTGGCATCTCTGTTGCGCATGGTGCCTTTTGGAATAAGCATTCATAAACATTAATGTAGGAATATGTCACTTGTCATAACAAGTTTATGTAGGTGTCTTATGAACAATTTAACTTACCTGTTATTAGGTGTTTGCTACAGCGGTGCATGTATTGACTGGCCGTGTGCCACAGTTTGCCATTTCCATCTGGATTACCTAAAGCCACACATAAACTTCTTGATGTAGGGATCACTAGAAAAGCTCCATATTAACTTCCATTCAGCAGTGATAAACAGTTATACACAGCTGTAAATTAAGCCCAAACTAACAGACGCCAGCTAGCAAATAACTATTTCATATTGTCCCTGGTTTGTTTACCTCAGATTTGAGCAATTTCAGTTTCAAGGATTTTGGTTTCTAATCAACATTTGAATCTCGTATGGCTATAAATAACTGCCTGGTGGTGTTGCAAAGATGGCCACCGAGTAAACAGACTTTCCTTTAAAGACTTTGCCATTAACGAGGCTAGACCAGAAGAAGCGAGCTCGCTATCACACCATGCTGCGCAGCCCTATAGCTAGCATTTAGCTAAGTGGTTAATTCATGTACCATAAACAGTAAAACCACAAACATAAATACAGCTATACTGGGTAATTATATACTCATGAACAGTATAGGGCTACACACTGAGTTTTGACATGGTTGTTGTGACTTGTGTGCATCTGTACTTAGCCTAAGAGCTAACATAGCAGTTAGCATATCCCAGAAGTGATGCTAATAACATAGTCTCTCGACTGTTCGTGTATCATGCAGGTCTCTATTAAATGTGGTCATTTATAGCTATTGGAGCTGCTAAAATTAGCCTTTCCTCCATTATTCAGATACTCTCACATGTTCATTTCAGTATTGCGAGGGGGATTATGGGAGCGACAGCAGCATGAAGCACCTATAGAGAGTGATAAAAAGAGCTTTTTGCAAATGAGAAGTGAGTTTCACTGGACGGCAGCTGCTGAGATTCTTGAACTGTGCTGTGCTGCTTCACAGTCGACGCTGATGGAAGATGTAGGAGAAATTAGCAGCATGTTTTTAATATTAGCTCAACCTTTTAAAAATATGAACTAATGTTTCTCCCCTGTGTTTAATCGGCGCACAGAACTAGCCTAGAACCTGAACAGCTGAACTGCTGGTGTTTCAGCAACAGGCCCACAAACAAAGCAGCCAGCAATTAGCGCGGTAGCTTTTCACTTTGCTGTAATGTAAATGCAGCGGAAGTCAGCAATGCAAAATCACTCATCATGGCGAATGTAATTCTGCTCACAAAATTTAGCTTGGCGAAGGCTAGTGTGACGGGGCCTTTACACACAGACGCACACAAATACACACAAGCACTTCATGAGGATTGTGTTCTCAGACTTGGAGAGCAGAAGGAAATTTTCCTTTCTCTTTTCTTCCTTCTCCAAACTTTCTTTTCTCTTCTCGTCCTTCTTGAGCTGTTTCTTTTCAGCCGCTCTGCTTCTCTGCTTCTTACTTTGATCCCCCTCCACACACACACACACATACACACACACACACACACACACACACACACACACTCTTACTCCCCCCGTTTGTGGCCTCTAGTGAGCTCAGTGGAGCGGTTTCCTGAGTCTGCCCAGATTAATGAGTGTGTGTGTGTGTGTGTGTGTGTGTATGTGTGTGCACATGAGAGGGAGAAGTGTGTGTGTGCTTGTGTTAATTGAGCTGATGTGTTACTGAGTGTGTGTGTGTGTGTGTGTGTGTGTGTGTGTGTGTGTGTGTGTGTGTGTGTGTTTTTCTCATTTGGTTTTCCAGACCGCACATTATTTTTGTGGATTTTTTTCCTCATCAAAGTCTCTGTTTCTACTGCTAGTGTTTCTCTGCTTAGCCATTTTGAAAACTTCACAGTCCCAGCACTGCCAGTGCACAAGCCGATGTGTATCTGAAAAGGAATTCTCTCTGTCTCTCTCTCTCTCTCTCTCTCTCTCTCTACTGGCTCTGTCTGTCTCTCTATCTCTCTCTCTCTCTCTCTCTCTCTCTCTCTCTCACACACACACACACACACACACACACACACACGTGTAAAGTGTAAAGTTATATGTGTATATATATATATATAAATATATATATATATATAGTGTGAAACTTGAATCATTTGCATGTCTCACAATGTTAAACCTTCCCACCAAGTTTCATGTTTGATGTTGAGAGTACATATATAATAAGAATGCTATTGAACTTAATAAAAAAGTTATTATTAAGTATATTACATATTTTGTTGGGATTTTTACATAATTTGCAAACACCTGTCTGCTTTGTGCAAAAACATCATAAATTGAAATAGAAATGCTCTAAAATTACTAAATTGGTAATTATATAAATAATAATAAATAATAACATCTGATCATTTTTTGTCTTGAAATCACACACACACACACACACACACACAAACCCATTCTGGCCCATACAGTTTGTAGAGGGGTGTGTTGGTGGGTGGTGTTTGCCTGATCTGTGTTAGTTCATAAAACTGCCGCTTCACTCTGTGGATCAGCGTTCCTTCTAAACTATATCAGCCAATCAGCTTTAAGCACAGTGCCAGAAACTGAAATTCTTGCTGAAATCCCAAAGACCTATAAATAGCTTGCTGATTGGAGCCATGTGTGGGATGACTGGGTGGGGGGGGGTGCGGGTAGTCACAGGATGGGGGGGTATGAATCAAACCCAGTGAAAAAACTGTTTATCTTTTCTCTGATAATAGAGCCACGTGACTCCCGACTGCTACAGGTTTATTTGTTCTCACAACTTACTGTGTACACGCTAACACACACAAATACACACTCAGGCACACTGACACGAGCTGAAGGCCTGAAACACACACTGGCTGCAGATGCTTATCCTAGACATGCTGGCCATTGTTCTGAGAACACCAGCGGCTGCTTTGTTTTGCAGATGTTTTTCTTTTTTTCTCAGTGAGGAGCTTTTTGACTGCTACACATCCTTTCAGACCCACAGTGCTGAGTTAAAACACCCGTGGATGTTTTCAGATCTGAATCAAGCATGGAGCTTGATTATCTCCTCTCCCTCGAAGATGAAAGCTTTAGGTGCTGTTTATCTGATGAGGGCAGGTTTGTTGGTCTGCCTGGTCTTTAAGGTTATTAAGAGTCCCATTTTCTCTATGACCTTTAATAATGTTTTGAGGTCCAGTTTTAGAAACTCCTGTTTTTTCACATACTTTTGTTGACTAGGTGAGGTCTTCATCATTCCACTTCATTAGATGCACCTCCTTGTATCTACACGCATTGTCCATTATATCAGTTCTACATGCCATATGGGAGCACTTTGTATTACAAGTATAGACTGTAGTCCATCTGCGTCTGTACGTACCTCACATTCGCTGTCACCCTGTTCTACAATGGTCAGGACCCCCACAGAGCAGGTAATATGTGGGTGGTGGATCATTCTCAGCACTGCAGTGTGTTAGTGTGCGTTGTGCTGGTGTGAGATGATCAGAGACAGCAGTGCTGTTTTTAAACACCTCAATGTCACTGTTGGACTGAGAATAGTCCACCAATCAAAACTATCCAGCCAACAGCACCCTTTAAAAGTAGTCACCTGTGACTGAAATGTAACTAATAGTGTGTAATACCTCCACAAGCACGAATAACAGCTGTGATTCAATTTGGCATGAAGTGGACAAGTTAATGGATGTAGGCCACATCAATGTTCAGAAACTCTTGCGTCAAAGAATTGTGTAGTTGGGCCAAATTTGGTGGATGCCTTCCCTGGCACAATTCTGAGGAGAATTTCGTGTAGACTGGGATTTTTGCCACTGCTGGTAGACCTGTATGACCATACCTTTCCATACACCTGCAGATTCAGCTACTTCCTTCACACTTGGTCTTTCACACACCCAAATGCAATCACTCCTTTTAACCAATCATTAATCTGCTTTGTAGCACCTCTTCTCAATCTATTAATCCCGTCACTCTGTACACACACACTGAAGTTATCTCTCTCTCTCGCTCTCTCTCTCTCTCTCTCTCTCTCTCTCTCTATATATATATATATATATATAGAGAGAGAGAGAGAGAGAGAGATGTATATATGTGTGGCTTGTGCAGATAAAGCCCCATTTGTGGACATACAGCTGTAATCCACACACACAATTTTACACTCTGACACACTCACTCACACTTGCACCAACACACATCTGCTTGAGTGTGTGTGTGTGTGTGTGTGTGTGCGCATCTGTGTGTGTGTCTTATGGTCCCATACGTAGTGAGCTTTTTAGACCAGGTGTTTCTGATTAAGGCCCCTATCAAAAGAGAAAGGGAGAAGAAAAGAAGAAGGCAGCCGGGGGCGGGTGGGGGGGCTAAGGGAGGCAGGGAGAGAAAGAAGGAGAGGGAGCAACAGACAGATAGAGGCAGAGAGGGAGGGAATGAGGGAATTTAAAAAACAGAACACTTAACTCTATGGCCTGGAGATCAAACCCCATGCAGGCCCCAATAGGATGAGGAGCAGCTCCGGGCTTATCTCTCTGTTATTGCAACGACTGGTTACCATGGTTGCAGGAAGTGCATCTGGTGTCTGTCACTCCGGGACAGCGGAGAACCGTACCTGTGTTTAAACGGGCCTTTGTGGGAACATTCTTTGTGTTAGCTCATTAGTGAAAGTGATAGCTTGGTGACAAACACACTTAAACACTTGTCACATCATTAAGTGTAGTCGATCGACCAATACGGGTTTGATGCCTGAGGATAGCTTCCTGTAGCTATGAAGCTAATGTAGCTAACAAGTAAGGGTTAATATGACAGAGCATACAGAGTAACATGATAAGATGTGATCAGATCTATCTGAGAAAGTTGTGGGCGTGGCTAACGAGCAGCTTGATTGACAACTCTCTGTCCTAGTCTGCTTCACCCCCATACAGGACTGAAATCATTATCCAGCTTTTATGTGACACTAACTGCGAAAGACAAATCAGGGTCTAATAGACACACATAAGGACAGACAGCTAAAGCAATGTCTGGACTGACAAATGAACAGTGTTGGTGCATGGATAAAGGAATAAAGGCAGCTACAGACAGGTGGTCTAGCTTGCTGGCTTCTGGTTATGCTTGGTTAGCTTTAGCTCGCTAAGTTTCTCTGATTTTGAAACTGTTTTGTGTGGGCGGAGCAAGAGACATCAGCCTTATGAATGGTTAGGAAATGCTTACAGAAGCATTACCCAGGATTAGGACCGCCCAGTTTACAAGGAGAGGAGAGAAATATGGTGCAGCCGTTTATTAAACGGTGGGAAAGACATACTTTGTCATAAGGCATACTTTGTACATGTATATTGTGACCTAGATGAACAAGATTCACTTAATTAGAAAGGAAACTTTAGGTTTCCTGGAGGGCTTTAACCCTATGCAGTGTTGAGTAATCTCAGATAAACATGTTTCAGAAGTCTTGTTATCTATATGACTAGATATAAATGTGTGTCATAGCTAAAAGCAGTAACAGCTTTAGGTTGTTTGGAATAATAAACATCCACATAGAGCCTTTTCCCATTTACTTTCATGTTCACCAAGCCAGTTCACTTTTCTACTGCAGAGCAATGTCTCCTCCTCCTATTACAATGTCTGATTTTGTTCTTACCTTTATCCAGTTATGTATGTTTGTCTATGTGAGATTACCACTCAACACAGTCTGAGGCAAGTGTGTGGTAATTAAAGGCAATCAATTATGCTTTTCTGTTTTTCTCTTTACTCTGGTGTGTTATGTAGCATTTTGTACACGTAAACAGTCTGTAAAGTTATAAAGCGTAAATGTACATGCCAGAGGGAGAATTCACTTCTCATCATCTCGTAACACCACACACCTTCATACAACAGCGCACAGAGAGCTAAAACTCTGAAACTTCCTGCTCCAGATTAGCTCGCGAAGGTGGCTTACTTTCAGAACTTTGCAGACCTGAAGCTATTGTAAAAACAGTCACAGCTGCATGGGGGCAGAACTTGTAGCAGGATGTGGCTCTGGCTGTTAGAACAAAGCGGGTAAACTGACCAGTCAGAGCACACTGGGCTCATCATGAGGCAGGACTTTAGGACACAGGAGCTCTAACAGCGTTTCAGACAGAGAGTGAATACAGATGTATAGTGTGATAAAAATATTCTGTTATAGGAAAATTGAAGCATGTAAATCGATTCTAGTAAGCTAGAAACATAATCTAATAGTAGATATTAGTAGAGTAGAAGTTTGATCTACTATTTTCTAATCTACTTGTAGAATGAACTTTATGACCATTGAAAATGAGCACTATAGGTCTCCTTTTAATATACCAAACTGGTGACTAGGATTGTTAACTATGTTAGCTCAAAACAAACTGTTTATAGCACACATGTCGCAGCTGATTGGCTACATTTGGAGTAAGGGTATAAAACTGTCAGCACGATGGATCTGTATGTAGCTGTCAAGATGCCCTTACTGTGAAAAGAAAATAGAGAAAAAGATAGAAAAGTTGCAATTTTAGCTGCTGGTGTTAATGGAACAATGGACTGACCACCTCAGAGGTCAGACCACAACATCACTAAACGTCTTTTTGATTACTTGAATGGTGAGAAGCAGAAAAATGCAACCAACTTCTAAGACTGAGCTTTGCAGGTCTGGACCCAGATCTCTCCGAAAAGCTGAAAGTGAGTCTCCTGAACAGAATGGAAGCTGTAATAAAGACTGAACAAAGTGTGAATAATTTTATATTGTATTATATTTCATATGTTATCTTTCATATTATATTTCATATTATATTTCATAATATTTTTCTTATATTTCATTTGCATTTATTGATTCATCTTTTGATCCACTATCCCAGCACTTATTGGGCAGAAAGTAGGAAACACTCTGGACTGGCTGCCAGTCCATGCCAGGACAGACAGAGCAGGACATATACATTTACACCTCGAAATTTACTATTTTCAACTCACCTGACTGCATGTCTTTGGACTGTGGGAGGAAACCCACAGGGACACTGAAAGGAACTGAGACACCCCAGCCAGGAATCAAACCCAGGCCCTTCTTGCTGAGCTACCTGCTGCACCACCTTTATAATTAATATTATATTATATTATATTATATTATATTATATTATATTACATTATATTATAGTTGCTGTGATTTTTTGGTTAAACCTATATTTTCTGCCCTTTACAGTGACACCGGAAACCTTTATCTGTGCGTGTGTGTTTGGATGTTGGTCAGGTCTGTGTGCTTTATTCTGGAAGGGTATGGTGCTAGTAGAAGGCCGGTCCTGTGTGTGTGTGTGTGTCTCTGTGTAAAGCTCTTGCTGGACAGCAGCATCTGCTTATTTGATAAGAAGTCTTCCGTCTTGAATGAAAATAAACAGGCCAGTGTAGTGCTGCAGAGCCTTCAGGAAAAGCTGCTACTGGAGCACAACACAATATTTACACCACCATACACACCCCTCTTTCTCCTGCTCACTCTCTCTCTCTTTTTCACACACACAACAGAGAGGAAGGGAAGCTGATAGACCTCGCTAGCGTTGCTTTTTAGCGACAGACATTAAACAAATACGCAGTGCTTGACTTGTGACAAGTTAGTTTAACTTTCTTGTTCTGTGGAAACATTCACTACAAGCAGCAACACATTTCAGTTGGTTGCTGCTTGCGAGTGTGTTTTATTGTCTGTCATTTCGGCTGGGCGGCATGACCTCTTTTTCTAAAATGTGACTGCACAACATGATTGGAGTAATAACTGTGGATTGGTTATGTAGGACGTTTTGCACTTGCAGGGGTTACATTCTGTTAAAATTAGGCAATTAGGTGCTTAATTCAGTCCAGTCTGACTATTTATCACTCTGGGAATACTTGCCTCGGAATCATCAGCATGACAGCAGTGATAGATTATGGTTTGGTATGACATTGCCAAAAGGAAACGGGGAAGATAGAAAACAATATTGGTCTGAGTACTAAGCCCTGTGGGACCCCACAAGTAATGGGAGCTCAGGAAGAAGTAGAACAAAAAAAGGCTGTAATAAGTCAAATGTGCTTTGGAGGAAAAAAAGTTTTCGGACATTTGTGTTCTCTCTCTCTCTCTCTCTCTCTCTCT
>CM067497.1:6609364-6619724 GCA_034552555.1 Semaprochilodus insignis
ACACTTACTGAGTTACTGTACACCAGCACGCTACTTACAGTACACTAACGCATTACACTTACTGAGTTACTGTACACCAGCACGCTACTTACAGTACACTAACGCGTTACACTTACTGAGTTACTGTACACCAACACGCTACTTACAGCGCACAAACGTGTTACACTTACTGAGTTACTGTACACCAGCACGCTACTTACAGCGCACTAATGCGTTACACTGAGTTACTGTACACCAGCACGCTACTTACAGCGCACTAACGCGTTACACTGAGTTACTGTACACCAGCACGCTACTTACAGCGCACTAATGCATTACACTTACTGAGTTACTGTACACCAACACACTACTTACAGTACACTAACACATTACACGCTGTACACCACTGCAAGTTACCCACTAACACAACCTTGTGCCATGACAAACGTTGGCTTTTGTGCTGGTTGGTAACCATCAGCATAGTCAAACAGAGCGCTTAAGATTGTGCTGTTGTGAGTAACATGACGGCCGTGATAAACTACAGCCGCAATATTAAGATTAATAACTGAATATGGTTTTAAAAAGGTTACAGAGAGTACAATTGTCAGTGCTACAGCATCATACTTCATAGTGTCACCAGAGCATTTTGTGGAGTTTGAAACACTACCTTTCCCATGAAAACTAAGAGCAGTCGTTAACCTGGGCTAAGGCTGGGCCAGGCCGGGTCACGAATGCTCTGAAACACTAAACGCTCAGCGCCCAGCGACGCGGGGATTTCAGAGGCTCCAGGGCCAATTACTGCAGCCTGACGCATCTGGACCGAGTTACCGTGCCGACCCAGTCCGCACACACACACACAATCCAACACTGCCACGGCAGCAGCCGGCCCGGCCCTGACAGAGTAATCACGAAGGAATAACAACAATAAAAGCATATTACGCACACATTCTCCTGCACTGCAAAATAATAACATCAATAATACTGCAGGAAATGAAGGGTCCCGCAGGCTGAGGCGCACCATCACAACAAGGCCCTGCTTCACCCAGGCCTGTGTGTGCATAACAGCACGACCTGAAGGTTTGTGGAATGTCTGGCTGCGCCGAAGTGTGATTTGTATGCTTTAGGATTGTGTGAACGGCCACCTTCTCTGTTTGTTTGTTTGTTTATAGGGTCGCCGCTGCAGCCCGTCTGTATTAGTTTTGCTAACTGTGTAGTTTTGTAGAACTGCTGTGTTTCCCTTTTGTGTGGTTCAGTGTCCATGCCCTGGAAGTTTTGCTACTTGATGTGAATAATGTCTATTATAACCAACAAGCAACTGTGATGTTCTCCTTCTGTTATCATGTAACATGATCTGTGGCCATGCAAACATCCTCAAAACATCTTCTGAACGTTGCAGTTAAAACATTAAGTCTTAGTCAACATGTAACCTAAGAGGAATATTATCTGACATTACAAACATCTTTAAAACGTTTTTTTGAACAGTAGATTAAAACATTTTCTTCAACACTTTATTAGAACTTGTAGGTTAACATTAGCCAGCGTTCTAGGAACGTTCCCTGCTAGTCGGGTTTGCCCATGTTTACCAGGGGGTGCCAATATTTGTACAGATCCTAAATCAGCAGTGAACAGCATGTGTTTAAAGATGCTGAGAAGAGACTGCTCTATTCTGTTGTGCTGTAGATGTGCAGTAATGCTGGAAAGCTCCAGTTTGCAGTCATTTCAGTCGGATGCATCGCACTTGGGTCCACCTCACCTTACCCCGAAACCGAGACGAGACCAAATGATGTCCAGGCAAACAAAAGACCGAGACCATTAATTAGCTCTCTCGAGACCGCTCTCAAACACTGTGACGTTACTCACCAGCCATCACCTGTAAACAGCCAAGGCCAGTTTACACTGTAGTTAGCTTCCTAACTCCGCCCCTTTTTCCTGCCATACTGATGCCATATTTACCTGTGTATCTTACATTCAGTCTGCGCAGCCTTAATGTAGAACTGGATGTGTGCTGATTGAACTTATGGGAAGCATTTACTGAAACGATTTGGGTGACTATTGACTTCTAGTGTTTGCCAGCAACGTTAAAACTGTGCACATTTGACTGCTGAGCCAGTCCTCTAAGGTGTATAGACAGGAATACACACTAGTGAATGTGACTTATTCCCAGTTTTGTCACACTGAGGAAGTGACACAGCTGCTAGGGTCAGCAGGAGACACTACACTCAGGGGTCGTTGCTGTGGAAACCGTGGCCAATAATGGGGCTAGTGCCTGTAGCGGAGACTCCGCATTCTCCTGAACCACACAGTGGGGAACCCTCAGGGCCAACTAGACCCTCAGAAAAGGCCTAATGAATAGTGTGAAGGAAAAAAGACAGTATGGGTCTGTAATTCCTACTACATTTATGATATCATATTTAATATCATAATCATGCGTGTTGTATTTAACGGCTGAAAGGGTTGTAGTACTATTTTATCTCACTGGTGAGTTTTGGTTGGACAAAAAAGCTCATTTCTCAGAATGATCCAATAAGGATAAGGATTTCAGGGCCAATTCATCTGGATTGCTCTAGTAGATACAGCCAAGCCAGCTCTGGAATGGGTAGGACTTCAGGAACTGATCAGAAAGCCTACATGCTTCTCATGAACAGGCAAACTGTGGGGCACGGTGCAAGAGGCTTTCCACTTTGGGAAAGCGAAGGGAGAACAGAGAGTATGTCCACCTCATTTCAGGAGCTCAAACTTTATTAACTCTTTCGCTTATAGCTCTGATCACCATCACTAATTGCTCCACACGAGGGGGTCCGTGTCTTTGTGTAAGGGGCTCACAATTTGGACAGTGGACCGTTATGTGATATATGACAAAACCACTGTCTATGACTTTGTGTACATCTCAAGCATTTAATTATAGAAGTTATTATAGAGCTTCCTTTTAACACGGTAGAGGAACTGACCAATCAGCTTGGTCACTTCAGACATTCTGGAAGGTCTAGACAGTCCCTAACTGTGGCGGGCGATAGACAGATAGATCAGGTTTGGGTCAGATGGAGAACCTCATACAATCCTTCTATTCAGCCTATGAGAGTTTAGTCTGTCTGTTCATGCTGAAGTTATAAGGAATGTTTCAGTCCACACAGCTTCTTTGAAAGGCAATTACAGGACAGCCAATCAGCTCTGCTGTATTTGCATATATCAGCCTGTTTAAAGCAACATTATGATGAATTGGTATTTTCCCTTTTGGGGTCCCCCTACAGTTACCGAGTGTAATTCGTATTTACACCACTGTCGTTGTGCTCTGTGGTTCTCCTGTTTTGTTGTGTAGAGCCCACTCTACCCACTGTTCTATTATGCCACCCAGCCTGCGCTCTACAGTCGGAATTTTGTTGTTTTCCCATTAGCTGTGTGATTGTTTAGCTCTCAGTAACGGATAAAAGACACCTCTTTGCTCTTGTCTAGTCTCCTGCTTGGCCACTCTCTCTGTTTTCTCCTCCTTGCTTACTCCGGCAACATCTTGTTCCGTCTCTTTGCATCCTCTGCCATGATGTCCATGCTGGGAATACCAAGCTAGCTTCTTCTTATAGCTGCTGAAGACCCATATTTGTTGTTGTGTGCTGTAAAGCGTCACACAGTTCTTATGAGGGTTTTGTGCTCACTCCTCCAGAGTTACACTGTGCTTATACCAGGTGTTCCAGACCCGGAGTGGCAACAGCAGAGAATCCGTTCTCGTTCTCCCTATTATAAGCCAGCATAGCATTATAATGATTTAGAGGCTGTTATTTTAAGGGCAAATTCTTCCATAATGTTGGATAAAGAGAAGCTGGAAAATTGTTACTGTCAAACGACACAAACAACCTAAGTGGTAAAATACGATGTAGAATGTAGACCTTGTAATATGACCTGAAAGCTTCAAATTAATCATGAAACATCTTTGAAAAGCTGCTTAATTAAGAACAGCCAAAAATATTTAGTTAAATTTAGTTATTTTAATATTTAGCCTATTTAGTCATTAGCTTAGTGCTAACATACTAATAGAATCCCATAGAGGCACTAGCTAGAAATTAGCATTATTCACAGAGGTAATTTTTCCCTGATTTGTTTGACTGAGATTTGACATTTTACAGCTGGAACTGAAGGCCTGGCTGTAGTGGTCACCACTGCGTTTCATATAGGCCACTAACGCACAAACATAAACATAAAAGCATATTTAAACAGTACAGAACACCACACACTGCAGCAAACGCAGTCCCGCCAATGGACTGCACCACTCATTCACGCTTAAAACCCAACTTAGCTGGAGTGTCCACTCATTGTGAGCGGGAAGCACAGCCTCAGGCCACAACCGTCCACTGAAATCCCCCCAATTTCTCTTTCCCTCTTTCCACATTTCTCAGAAGCGGCGCTGCGATGATCTACATAACAATCTGCTGAGCGCTTTAATGACGCTGTGAGGGTGAAGGGGCACCGCTGACAGGGAGCGGTGCATGCTGGGAGTGCTGCATGCTGGGCCAGAGGCATTCTGGGAGGCCGTCCTCTGCAGACCGGGCCTCTGCAGCAGCAGCATGCTTTAATGGCCCTTTCATGGCCTGACCACAAAGCCTTTTGTCCACAATTAATTCAGCCAACAGTGCGTGGAGCAGGGGGGAGGGGTGGGTGACCAAAACTTTCTCTCTCTCTCTCTCTCTCTCTCTCTCTCTCTCTCTGTCTTTCATTCTGTCTCTCTCTTTCTCTCTCTCACTCGCTCTCTCTCTCTCTCTCTCTCTCTTTCTCTCTTTCTCTCTCCATCTCTCTCTGTCTTTCACTCAGTCTCTCACTCCTTCTCTCTCTCTCTCTCTATCCATCTATCTATCATTATATCTCTCTCTCCCTCTTTATCTGTCTCTCTCTGCACAAGGATGATGGGGCTAATAAATACCTGCATGGTGTGAGTGACGGGATTCATAGATTGAGAAGAGGTGGTACAGTGCAGTGAATGTCTCGTTCCATGTGTGGAAAATGGGTCCAAAGCAGATGTTAATGATTGACTAAAAGGAGTGATTGCATTTGGTCACGCCGAAGACCATAGTGTGAAGGAAGCTGAATCTGCAGGTGTGTGGAAGCATACAGTCATATGGGTCTACAAGCAGTGGCTAAAATCCCAGTCTACAGGAAATTCACTCCTCAGAATTGTGCCAGGGAAGGCAGCCACCAAATGTGGCCCAACTGTGCAATTCTTTGATGCAAGAGTGTCTGAATATTGATGTGGCTTACATCCAGAAACTTGTCCAGTACATGCCAAATCCAATCACAGCTGTTCTTGGTGCTTGTGGAGTTACTACATGCTATTAGGTGACATTTCTGTCACAGGTGACTCATGTTTTGGCCAGCTGTATAAACATATGTAAGTATCTATATGTTTTTATAATAATGTGTTACATAAAGTTAGAATGGCTTTGCTGGTTCAGAAAAGGTTGGGCTATATATAAACACACATACACACACATTCCCGCACACCTGGAATGTGAGCCTTACTGTTCTGCTGCATGCACACACGCATCACTCATCTAGCTCAGGTCCAACAAGCTGCATCCAAAAACACCAAAACCACAAGAAAACAAGCCACACTGACACTCATTAATCCACCGGCTTTAGTTGTGGAATCATTTATGTGAGAACTCCAACATAATTACACTTTATCACTCTCTATAGATCACTGTAACTTCTCATTAACCCCGACTCTTATGTAAACTCAGCCAAACAGGCTGTTACTGTGCCATGCTGCTTATTCCTTAACCTAGTGATGCACTGCAATCACACTATGTAACAAGATATTTGTTCACGGCTTCTGTGTGTTTCTGTGACCAGGACAATGAAAGTTATATACACTCATCATCAAAAAATAGCTGCACCCAGATGAACTCAACTGACAGGAATATTTGGTGGGTAGGTTTGACATTGTGAGACATGTGAATGATTCAAGTTTGAGATGTACAGTTTGGCATAGGCCCCCTCCTGGGCCCAGGTCTTGAAGCGTTCAGACCCTGGCAGATCCTGCCACATATGACAGCAGGGGCGAAGCTTACTCACTGGACAACAGGACCGGGACGTCCCTGGACAGCAGGACTAGTGGTGGTGGGGGAGGAAGGAGGAAAACGTTGAACATCGGCACCTGAAATCAGCAGAACAAGAACGTAAGCTGAATCCTTTTAAAGACAGGTGGCAGACTGTGATTGCCCAGAATAATGAATGAATGAGTGACATAGCATTAGTCTTCCTGGTAGAACTTTTCGGCTCGGAAAAATTCTGGAAAGCTCTAAAAAATTCCGGACAGTTCTTCTTGAGAGTTCTCACAGTTCCGAAAGCTACTTGAAGTCTACTCAGCACTAAATGTATCCCAAATGTTCTGGAAAACAGATAACTGGAAGCGTTTTAGAGTAAAATGTTTTGGTTCGAGTTAGGAACAGTAAGCCAAATCAAAAGCTCCTTCAGGTACAGGCTGTTCACAATCTGGCAACAGTTCTGCACTGTACCGGTCCCCAAACATTCTATACACACAGGAAAGTTGCATACAAACAGAGCCGGGCAGTAAAGGGTTACATCTACATTTACTAAGGCTGCGTTCAGACTGCAGATAACAGTGCCCCAAATCTGATCTATTTCTTTATATGTGACACAGCTGGTTCCTTAGTGTTGCAGTGTGAACAGCAAAAATCACAATAAATCTGACATTGTTGATTCCGGATTTGAATCCAGATGGATTTTTAACAGTGGAAATAGAAAAACACATAAAATCAGATTTTTGTGAACTGGATCCAAACCACATTTGGAGGTGGTTTGAAATGCGACTCCAGTCAGATTTTTACAGCTGTGTCTTTTGAGTCACATGCAACGTGACAAACGAGAACTATGTGAAATCCAGATCATGGAATCCATTGCATGGAGCTGACTACATAGTTTCTGAAGCCTATGTTGGGATCACAGCAGCTTATGCAGATAGATCTGATCAGATCAGATCAGATCAGATCTAATTACCTGCAAATAACAGCATGGACAGTTCTCTCAAAGACCTGATCTGAGAAACCAATTTGATTTGCCTGCAGTCTGAACACAGCCCAACATATGTGGTACTGAACATATATGGGAGTTGTATCCTGTATGCAGCAATGCGACCTCAGTCTAAACAGCCAGATCAGAATTCATGCAACTTTTATGATAATCAAACTTGACGTTCATCATAATTTTGCCTTGCAGAGACCTGAAACACTTGGGGAGATGAAACTGAAACCAGGAGTAGACTTGCATCTGTGGCTGGATAAGCGTGCCACGTGAAGCATTATTCTCATGCGGATGCGGGTCAGTTTAGGACTGTGATTTGTGCAGACTAACGACAGATAAAGCTCACATTTAAAAGATGCTGTGAACAGTCTAACAAGGAAATGGGATTTGGCAAGAAAGCAGAATTTGGGCTGTGTGAACGTAGCCTAACTGTAAGTGTACTTAGAGGTGGAAATTTGAGTGTAATTAAATAGCTGAGATGTGAACATCAAGTCATTCAGAGTGCTTTAAACCAAAATGATCTATTATAAAGAAACTTACCGGCTCAGATTTCTTTACAGTGGTAATGAATGGAACCAGTGGTCTCAATCACTACAACACAAATACAGCCATATACACATAGTCACCTATCAGTGATGAGAGTATAATGATGCTGCATTAATAATTAATATATCTTGCTGTGATGGGCTTATATAATATGCTGAGAAAACAGATACAAAGAGAGAGAGAGACAAAAAGACACTGCAGAGAGTGAACAGAAAGAGAGCGATACAGAGACAGATGTGGTTAACCTGTTGTGTTGTTCTTTGTTGGTTAACCTGTTGGTTAAGTTGTTGTGTTGTTTTTGAGTCACTGCTGTTATTATCGAGTATATGCTTTTCTGTTTGTACAGACTTGTCTACTCACCTCTGCACACGGTCGGCCGTTTATCTGTAATGAAAGTGTGTGATTGTAATTGCAGTGACCAAAATGTGATACCAGTCCAACATGCCCAATACACAGAGCGGAGCAGCTCATTTGTGTGTAGCAGAGCGTGTGCGTGTAGCGGAGCGTGTGTGCGTGTGTGGGGTGTTTTCATTACTGAACTCACTACCTGCCTGCTAGACATGACTGAGTGCCTAATCAGAGCACTCGGCTAATGGAGCTGAGGAGAGTCCAGTTTCAACATCAATCATGTGTGTGTAGATGTTGCTGTGGATGAATGTTTTTGAGTGTGAGTGTGTGTGTGTGTGTATGTATGTAACTGTGGCTATAAATGCGTATGCATGTATATGTATTTGGAGGTGTTGGTATGTTTATACTAAATATGTGTACACACACACACATACTCAAAAACATTCATATATATATATATATATATATATATATATATATATATATTTAATATAATGTATATATTTTAATGTATATATTTTTAGCTTTTTGTGCTAACTACATTTAAGCTAACTCCAACAACGACCTACACGTAGTTAAGTCCCTCTTACTGCACTGCTCTCCCAGGAGGTTTAGTGCATGACCACTCTCTCAGCCACATCTCCCGCACTTTAAGGCCAAAGAGCCAGTAGCAGGACATGCAGGTATATCTGTTTTTGTATCTGTATGTATATATATGTATATGTGTGTGTGTATATGTGTATATAGTGTATATATGTGTGTGTGTATGTGAGTGTGTATGTGTGTGTGTGTGTGTGTGTGCTGCAGCTGTAAACACACAGGCTGAAAGTCTGTGGAGTTAATGAGTGGAGGATCTAATCCATCCTCTGCTGTAATATCGTCTCTCATGCCAAGCAAACCAGAAAGAAAAACATGTGGCTCTGACATGGCATGCGAGGAGCAGAGGAGAGCAACCACACACAGCGCCGCACACACACACACACACACTTACACACACACACACGTCCACCTGAGCAGTGAGGCAAGTGGATCTAACACAGTGTTCCAGATTGTAGGAAGTTTTCAGGTGTGCGTGTGTGTGTGTGTATGCACTGCCAACCCCACCAAGAATGGCTTTTATTCATAGACCGGACCACAGGCCTAAATCGTTTAAATAAAGCTATGAGGAGAGAGAGAGAGAGAGAGAGAGAGAGAGAGGGGAGAGGGAAAGAGACTTGCTGTAAATCCTTTACATTGACAGACATTCAGATGGTTCCGTGAAAAAGGTGGTAATGGTAGTTTATGGAAGTCTAAAATGTTAGCCTCATAGTTCCAAGGTAAACTATAGACCCAAACTCGAGACACCAAACATGTCTTCACTAATGGACTACATTCAGAGTAAAGGTCAAAAGTGTACAAATAACCGACTCCTTAAATTCAGGCATAGGCTTTGCAATGACGAATACCTCAGAGAAGAGTTTGAAAGCAATTAGAGGAGTTCAAGAAGTTGGAGAGGGGTCACATCATAGGACTCTGGGAAGCGGAATGGTCTTATCAATGTATTGTGCACCGTACCAGTTGTGTGGATACTACCATAGTAACATGGTCATACGGTATTATTACTAGCTGTTGACAACTTAGCAAAATTCCATGAAATTCCATTCACAGCATAATGGAATATATGAAAGATTCTAGGAGGCTGTGACAATTGTCACAACTTTCTGAGGCTTTACATTGCCAGTCAAAAGTTTGGACACACCTTTGGACACACATTCAGTATGTTTTCTTTATTTTTATTATTTTCTACATTGTTGATTAATATTGAAAACACCAGAGCTATGAAGAAAGACACTCTGAATTATGTAATAAACAAAATGTGTTAAACAAACACAAAAAACCCAAATGAACATGATTATACTTTAGATTCTTCACTTTTTTGTTTACTACATAATTCCATGTGTATTCCTTCATACTTTTGATATCTCCAATATTAAAATAGAATGTAGAAAATAATAAAAAATAAAGAAAACACTTTAAATGAGACAGTGTGTCCAGACGTTTGACTGCTACTGTATGTTTTAACATTGTGGGCACCAGCTACAATAGATTGACACAATGTTGTCACAACTTAACTGCATCTATCTGCCTTTATTTTCATTTTCTTTTACCTATTTATGATCATTTTAATTGATTTGAGAGTAATGTATTTTGTGACATTATTTTTTGTAAAGCCCTGATTAATTGAATTAATCGTTGATGTTTGATAATAGTAGTAATAAAGCATCTATAACATGTTAGTTATAAAGCGTCTGTAACATCTTTAAACTTTCTAGAAAGTAAAAAGCTTAAAGATGTTACAGATGCTTTATAATAGTAGTTAGTAAATAGTAATAGTTAGTAGTAATAGTAATAGAGATTTAAACTTTCTAGAAAGTAGAAAGTTTAAAGATGTTATAGATGCTTTATAATAGTACTTAGTAAA
>CM067497.1:6619989-6643933 GCA_034552555.1 Semaprochilodus insignis
GGCTGGGGGGTTTGTAGCCCATTGTTCAGGCGCCTCCTCCGAGCTGGAGAAAGTGGGCGGAGTCGCTGCAGCGTCGCTAAAGGAGAACAGTGTGGAGCTCAGTCATCCAAAAACGGCCTTTCAATGGGAGAAAAGCAGGGGAGCCCGAGAAAATGTCGGTCCCACAGCAGTAAATTACTCAAGTAGTAGAGGGAAGAAAACGGCAGATTCTCCGTGTTTTTTGTTGTTGTTTTGTGGTTGTTTTCTGTCAGGGGGATTAGCTTCGGAGAGTTGCTGGAAATTCGGTCGACTCCAGAAAAACCGAAAACTAGCTACCGAGTTCGTCTCCAGCTCGCTGCACGTTTTTTGGTAAGTCTCCCTCAAAAACAGCTTGTTTTTAAGGTCCGTTAGCCTGCTATGCTATAGGGACACACGCCGGTGTACGCCGCGGGGCTTTATGGTCACATTTCGCTCGGGATATGTACCTGGGGACGGAGTTTTAGGAGTTAAACGTAGTTAAATGTGGAGCCTTTCAGAGACGGGAGAGTTGGGAGCTTTAAGGAGGATGATGCGGGTGCTAGCGCTAACGTTAACTTGTGCAACTTCGTTTGTTTTCCGACGGTGCCCTGCTTTAAAAAGCTCGAACTCCGAGTTTAACCGTAGCGGGAGGTGTGTTTTATCCATTTCGGTTAGCTTGTGGTTTGGAAAAATCCGGTTTTCCTGAAATATGTTTTGGAGTAAGTTAGTACGGAGTAAGTTGGTCTGTGAGTGATGTGGAGGCTCAGCGATGCTACTCTCTGGCTACTATGCCAAGGACGGAAAACGGTTATGAGCTGTTTATACATGTGTTATAGAAGTCTGGATTATCATACAGTGTTAGTTTGAACGGTCTGGTGTTATTACACTGATGTAAAGGGGACTGTCTACATGTGCTGGTATGTTAAATGAGTTTAGCAGGCCTCACTCTGCACTGGTTGACATTATAGAGCTGCACCCCAAATCCCAGCACAACAAAACACTGAAGGCTTCCATGCCTGGGACTGTACCTGTGTTTTTGGCCTGTGTCGTGTCACATATTGGTGTTTTTATATTTTCTTATTTTTTGTTTTGAATTAAAATACACACAGTCCTTATCTGACAGACCCAACACCGTTACGCTACTCAAATAGTCACTATGGCATTTCTCATGCTTCTGGCTTTGACCTGATCAAGAAAGTTGAGTTTCTGAGCTAATGCTAAGTATTAACACACTTAAGAAGCCTAATACGATTTCCTTCCTCTTTAGAAGCTGCTAAAACGTTTTTAAACCAGGATTTATGACGGGCTTCAGGGCGACCAAGTAAGAGGTCGAGTTTCTGACCCTTTCGGAGCCCAGGTGCCATTTTGTCATTTGGAATAGTCCCCAAACCGAGTGCCTGGGGTATTAGAACAGAAGCAGACTGCTGAGACTGTCTTGGTCAGGGGGCTTTGAAAAGTCAAGCATGTTCTTTTAGAGACGTGAAGGAAAGATGCCGTCAGGCGCCCAGAACTGAGGCTTTACTTGAGGGCTAAATTAAAAAAAAGAACCTTTGGTAGCAGCGTTTTCGTTGATGCTGATTGGCGGTCGGGTGGATCAAAGTTATTCCATAATTGATTCCAGTCTGATTATCTTGTTGGCTTTCATGGCGCTGTGACCTTATTTGGTTAGAGCGTTGTGAAAGGCCTATTAGCTGTGCACAGATGGATGCCCAGATTTTAGCTGACATGCCCTCACAACCCCGAATTCTTTCGGTGTAACAGGTATCCCTCAGCCGGGTTCAGGCAGAGCCGGGCTGGGGATTTGAGAAAGTTGATAGAGGTGCATTAGAGGGAAGGATGTGGGTATTAGGTGTCAGGTTGACAAAAGAATGAAAGGGACTCGCCATATTAGCAAGAAACTTCAGTCCAGGAGAAAAAGTGCAAGCTTCATTGGAAAACACTGGAACTGGGAAGAGCTTGATTTGGAATGTATGTGAAATTTGAACGGTCAAACTTGCTTTTCTTTATCGGATCTGGGATTCATTTCTGTCAATGAATTTACTTGACCAGTTGAACTAATTCTTACCTCAAGAAGAAGAAGTTCTTTACAGCAGGCAACCATTTTGTGGGTTATTATGCTAGCTGTTGTTGAACAGTCCTATTTAAAACTTCATTGAACCCAAAAAAAGGCTATTTTTAATTTGCTACACACCTTATTTGAAGGGCAAATAAGGCAGATAGTGGGAAAAATAGTATCCAAAGTTCTCTGCCATTTTGTCTTACTTCTGTTGTGTCCGGTAAAGGAACTTTGACAACCATGAAGTGATGGGTTTAACCATTGTTCCTGTAGATCACTTTTTGTCTTACACTGACTTTATTTGGAGAGAGAACTGCAATATATATATATATGAACCACAACATATTTTGATGTAGAGTGAAATTTCCATTTAAAAGAGTGTAATATTCAGATCGCAAGGGCTGCAATTTAAATAATTACATGCTGTATTATCAAAACCGTGTCTTATATGGCGAACGTTAACATAATATCAGAGCTTGGAAACTGCCTGTTGATGAGCTAGACCAATCAGACGCAGCCAAACAACTTTGCTGTGACATCACAACTGCAGCTAACTGAGAAAGGGGATGCTCAGGCAGTCACAATACTGATTGGAAGAATTGCAGTTAGATATTCTTTCCCAATCGTTCAGCCCAGTAAGTGTTGGGCAGTATGGGCAAAACGTGTCACTGAACTTGAAAATATCTTCACTAATGTGTTAGGTATCACCGTACTTTGTTTTTCTATGGTTTGATTGGTTGTAACAGTCACAGTGCACCAACTACGTTTAGCCTAAAGACTGGAATCAGAAATGATAAAAAAAACAATGTGCAGCACTACATCCACCTAAGCAGGGCCAGATATATAAGGATTCGAGCTAGCAACCCCCTCAAAAAGGGGAAAACCTGAACAATAACACTGTTTAAAAGGCGGTGTTTAGTCTCTTTTTAATTATCGTGCAGTCGTACAGTGTTTTATAAGTTTTGGCAATACCCACGATATGCTAAAAAAAACCCGATCGTGACGAAACATATCGCAACACCCGCAACATATCATGATATCACCTGCCCCTAGAGTGAAATGCTGTTCACGGATATGGGGATCAGTCTTTCTACAGGGCCCCAGGCCGCCTTCTTCTTTCCTGATTGGAAAAGCTTCATGTTTCTGGCAGAGAATGAAGGATTTGCAGTGCTAGAAGGGCCTTTGGAAAGCTTTATTGTTTTCTTAAAGGGTGTAACTTTTCTCTTAATTCACAAAAGGAGAAAAAAAAAAACCTCCTCAGGGTAGACTTTCATGTCGGCTTCGGCGGGTATGCTCACGCAGCCATAACAGCCTGCAGGCAACGATCTGCGAGCTTGTGTGAGTGCGGAGGAGATGCTCTCCAATCAGGATTATCTTCTCATGGTGGAATGTTGAGCTTGTCACTTTGCAAAAAAAAAAAAAAAAAAAAAAAAATCTTCTTTCCTAGCCTTTTGCACTCTTAGGGTGTTAGTATTTTGCACTCTGAGAGTTAGCATAATTGCATTTCAAACCAAAGGGCCCGGTTGCATTAGCACCTGCACTTTTTAATCTCTAGTCCATTCACGTATGTGCACCTGGATGTTGACGGTAATCTCTAGCTCCTGTACAGAGAGTGAAAGTCTTGTCTTAGCAGTGAGGGCTGTACACTATGCAGTTTCCTAATCTTCATCACAATTCTGACCTTTAAAACGTTGATAAGTCTACAGTATGCACATGAGACCAGTTTATGGGTACATTAATGCATTCACAAACATCATCCAGCCCTTGATCTATCACATCGAGGGGTGCATCTCTTCATTAACTATGATTTGAATTGGTGAAGTAAGTTCCATTAACATGAAGTAACGAGGTATACATGGTCTGTCGATGGTAAAGCTGTGCTTCCAGTGCAGAGGTAAACCCTATTTCTGGCTTTCATGTTCCAGTGACTGTTGTGCTGCATGCCCTCCAGTCAGACCCTGTTAGTGCACCGTTTGTGACCTTTTCTTTAAAGTTAACTATAGCAGGGTCTGACTGCCACATGGCAGAGTGCTTGGTTCTCCTCTAAATGCCTGAAGCAGTTGTTAGTACTCTGCGACATTTTATTGTTTTATTTTTATTGTTTTATTATTGGATTGTAAGATTCAGTTATAATATTATTTACAATGGAAAAATCTGAATCTTGGTTTTAATTTCAACATCATTATCAATTTTGGTTAATACTAAGGTTTCACTATGATTATTGGTACTTATCTATATTGGTATTGGTCAGTACGTTTTTGGTATTTGTATCGTATTAGTCAATACTCAATATTTCATTATTGTTTTGGTCAGTGCTCAGAGTTTCAGTATCATATAGTTCAGTACCTAAGGTTTTAAGGTTGAGTTTCAGTACAGAGTTATAGTATCGTACTGGTCAGTTTTTAACAATGTATGGGTTGATACTCAAGGTCTCAGTACCAGTCTAGGTATTAGTAGATACTCAAGGTTTCAGTATTGATGTTTGTCAGCGCTGCATTAAGAATACCAAGTACTGACATCCATACTAACTAAGAGAACTAAAGTAAATGTTAAACCTTTTTTTTTTTAAAAAAAACATACTTGGATAAACCTGGGGTGTGTATATGTAAGTATTTCTGTGGCTCAGCAAAAGACGTTGGCGAATGTTGTTTTGAATGCAATACATCCTACTTCTGTTGGGAATGTTCTTCTCTTGAATAAGGAAAAGATGCCAAGCTTAAACCAGCTTTTTATGCCATTTAATATTGGTCAGGTTTCATTTAACTGGGCTGTATGACATAGACAGCATACTACTATTGCTGCATAATGCAAATGCGACGTGGCTTGGTTAAATACTGACCTGCGTTGGTTTTGAACAAAATAGTAGAATTTTGTTGGAATACATGAACAAAACGCTCATTCGCCCTTCAGGGATACCAGTATTGCTAAGGCCAGTGTGATGGGGATTAAACAATAAACAAAATATTATATTGCAGAATGATATCAGAGTCATATGGTATCAGTCAGTAATATGTATTGTCCAGCCCTGCTGATCAGATCACATATACATACATGCACATGTTGGTCTCACCTGTACAAGGTGTTTTTTGCCAAGCCAGTGAGCCCTAGGATAGGCCCCAGGACCCCCCCCCCCCAAGACCCAGGAGGACACACAGTTTATATGATGGATGCATGGATGGACATTTAACTGATAGCTTAGTAGCACAGCTAGGGTCTTATCAGTCCAGTTCTTGAGGTTTTCTGTAAGTTTACCATTGTTTTGTTTCGTTATCTGCAGTTGGTTAGGCTAGTTTTGGCTACTTGGTTACAGCCTTCGAAAACCGCAGGACTGTGAACCCCAAGGAAATACAGTATGTGTATCACTCCAAAAAGGCTGAATTTGTTGCAAAAGCAGCATATGTGATGGCCAACAAACTTTTTAGGGTTGAACAATTTGGGGAAATATCCCATTGCGATTATTATGACCAATAATAACATTGTGATTTAAATTGCGATAATGTTCTATAAATTAAGAGCCAGACCAGAATACCTGCTTTTTCAGGCTTGAGTTTATAGTATATTAATCTGAAACGAGTCGCCCCACACAAACTAGTTTGTACGTTGAAGTTAGTAGCTTTATGTTCATATTTAGGTTACATTGTTGGAAAAAGACTAAAAGCTTGACTTTACTAAGCTAAAACACTGTGGGCTGTGATTTCACCAGCTCCTATCCTGGTTTGCCTTCCTGTCATTGTGAGGGCGTGTGGTCCTACAGTGGTAGCTAAAAAGACAAATAGACACACACTCTTCAGTTTGCGTGAGTGTGTCTGGCAACGGGTTGTGAGCAAACTGATGAACTCCAGACTCGCAACAAGTCAGTGAGTACTGAGTGTGTGAGGACAAATTGCCCAGTGTGTGTGCGCGTGTGCGCGCGTGTGTCTGTGTGTAGATATTTGTACAGAGATTAAGAGCCGCTCGACAAGCCAAGAGACACAGAGACACACTCCATTCACACACTTGGTCAAACAATCATTTACATTGAAAGCTCACAATGTCACACTCACACATGCACAGTGTCTGTACTGGAAACAGCCTGTGCTCATGTTGTATGTTCAGTCTTTATCTGTATTATGTATATTGTGTTCTCTGTGGCACTTACTGTTGTAGAGAACAGAGTGGTAGGGCTTTAGTGCCTGTATAAAGGCTGGTCCCTGCTGTGATGCTTAGGCAGTGCAACTGTTCTGATGTACTGTATCTGGAAAAACCGCAGTCATGTTATTCAGTTAAAGTGCTGGATGTGATGTTGGAGAGATAAAAGAATGAATGTGATTCAAATCCTGTAATAAATCTAACTAGGTATAGCTCATATTACAGCTTAATAGTTTCTAAAGACTCTGGATCGGTATCTGTATTTGTTGATATTTAAGGTTTTCAGTATCATTGTAAGTTTTGGTTGATACTCAAGGTTTCACTATCAGTATTGTACTTGGCAATACCCAAGATTTCTGTATTGGTATTGGTCGATACTGAAAAGCTTCCAGTATTTGTGTCATATTAGTCAATACTCAATATTTATTATCGTATTGTTCACTACTTGAGGTTTCAGTGTCGCATTGGTCAATACTCAGAGTTTCAGTATTGTGTTGGTCAGTACTCTGAGTTTCAGTATCGTGTTGGTCAGTACTCTGAGTTTCAGTATCGGGTTGGTCAGTACCCAGAGTTTCAGTATCGTGTTGGTCAGTACTCTGAGTTTCAATATCGGGTTGGTCAGTACCCAGAGTTTCAGTATCGTGTTGTAATCAGTGTTCGTTGTCAGTAATCAGTGTTTCAGTGTTGTATCTGTCAGTAATCAGTGTTTCAGTGTTGTATCGGTCAGTACTCAGAGTTTCAGTATCGTATTAGTCAGTTTTCAGTAATGTATTGGTTGATACTCAAGGTCTCAGTATCAGTCTTCGTATTTAGCAGGTGCTCAAGGTTTTAGTATCAATGTTGGTCAATGCTGTAGCTTTTTGGTACTGGTATTAGTCCATACTCTGGGTTTTAGTATCGGCATTGGTGTTTGTTGATACTCGAGGATTTAATATTCGAAACTCAAAGTTTCATTACAAGTGTTGGTATTGATACATATGCAAGGTTTTCACTATTGGTTTGGTATTAGTCAATACTCAGGGTATACTTATCAGTATTGGTTGATACCCAAGGTTTTCAGTATTGGTTTCAGTATTAGTTGTCAGTCAGGGGTTCAGTGTCAGTATTGGTTGGTGTTTAAGCTATTCATTATTGGTATCGGTACAGGTTGATACCTAAGGTCTTAATATCAGTATTGAAATTGGTCAATACTCAAGGTTTTCAAAATTGGCATTAGTCTGATTTCGATATTGGTATAGTCAGATGGTACGCAAGGTTCTTGTATTGGCATCTCTATAAGTCGGTCCTATAGGTTTCCGTATCTGCATAGTATCGTGCCATCTTCAGAGTTCTTGTTATGCAGTAACTGAAAACTAAAATAACTAAAAACTAAAGTAACCGAAACTAAAATAACAACTTATTGGCTGCTGATTTATCACGATAGTGAATTTCAGTCTTTCTTTTTAATAGAGTTTCATTGTGCTCTATTATAGTGCCCAGTTTTCCAGTTCATGCTACCACATGATTAGACAAATCAATTTTTCCATCCAGCTGCTGACGTCATCGTCAGTATGGAGCCCAGCAGAATCCTGAGCTACATTATGTGTCTAAAACATTTGTAGACATCCAGCATTTCTTCAGAAATCAACAAGCATTTGATTGCAATCAGCCACAAGAGTATTAGTAGGGTCTGGTACTGATGTTGGGTGATCAGTTCTAATCCCAAACTTAACCACTCCAGAGAACGCAATTCAGCTGCTGGACAGCCTAATGCTGGGCGGTGGGGGGGTTGTGCTTAGCTTAGCTGACTATTTAGAAGGGGTGTCTGGATACTTTTGGACAGACGGTGTACATTCAGAAGCCCAAGGCTACTGTATTGTTTTGGGGCAGTAAGTGTTTGTTTATCCGGTGGTTGGTGCGTGCCTTGATGTGTCCACAAACTGTATGCTCACGGATCCTGCAGGTGTTTACAGTGGACAGGAGTGTGTATAAGGAGCGTGCATGTAAGCGCCAAGCCCTATGGCTCGGAGATTCGGCCCCGGCGTAGCTCAGTGCCGCTCTGTTCTCCGGCTTTAAACGTTGCCGTTGTTTGCTTTCCTCGTTTGTTTTGTTTACTTCTGTCGTGTCGGTAATGTTTAGAGCCGCTCACTAGGGTAACGGAGCTTTATCACACAAATGAGAGCTTTATAAACAGTTTATGCATGTTTTATTACTATTGTATTACACACTTTCTTTTCTTTTCCCCCCTTCCTCGTTTGGCTGTGCTTTTTCCTGTCTCATACTAAAAGGCTTATTGGTGAGCAGACAGCCAGTCTATGTGCTCTGGGTTCCAGCTGAATAATGTGGAGAAATTGCTTTTGATTTCAAATTGGTTCCATTCACTCTGACGGAGGGGCTGCCAGAACAGCAGGGGCCCCTTTTAGCCCCCGCGTCCCCCTCCCACCCCCTCGCACACCCTTAACACAGACAGTATGCGTGTGAGTGTTCGTGCAAAGCAATACATATTTATGCTTATGAGAGTTTTACAGGCACTATACGAGCTTGGGCTTTAATTATGGAGACTTCCAGGCCTGCTAAAGCCTAGTAAAGTTGGTTTGTTGAGTTTTAGGGCTTGCTTGTGTGTCTCTGTGTTGGTGCATTTTTGCCCTGGAAAGCTATTTAATGCCCCTTGCAGTTTGTTTTCTTCCTGGCAATGATTAGGCCGTAAGAGTTTGACCCTGAAGTTAGGAGATTCTTGAGTAATGTTGCTCTCGGTGGGGCCTGATAAGGTGCATAAAGGCAACAGCTGCAAAGTGATTTAAGCAACATGGAGCTCAATTAATTTAAATGCTGCAGTTAGGAAATTTCAGCATCTTTGCGAAATCGGCCCATGCAATCTGGAAAACAGACAGGAACCCTTTTTTTCAGGAGTGGGGTGGGGCTGCCATCATTAGCCTCCTCAAATAAGAAAAACATAAAACCTGGCGATGGGCAATATGGATGCACCATCCAGCAGTTGGTCATAAGAGCCACAAACTTAGTGCTAGCTAGTTGCGGTTCGCGGTTCTCTTTTTGTCTCTGTAAACTAACTCAAGTTTGACGGGTAATAGTCAGTCTTGGTAGGATTTGGTAATTAGGCTCATCATAGCCTGGTGCTTCTGAAAACCCTCACCACAGATCACAGTGATGGGCGAAATGTCTTTCACCAACACAGAACAGACTCCCTGAGTTGTCTCCTCAGACTGCACTTTGCGTTCTCTCCCTGTTAACATGGAGAGCAGGGTTTGTTGTCATCCATCACCCCATGCTTGTGGACGTTCGGGATTTCGTTGCGCTGGTACTGCTGTTGTATTTCAATGCCGTATGGCATATCTTACAAATAACCTCTTCGTCCTTTCAGTCGACGTGCTTCCACACCGTACTTCTTGTTGCTAGCTTAATTTTGCTCAGACTCAGCTGTAGGCACGTGTGGTTTCAAGTTCAAGTTTCCGGTTTATTTGTCATTTGCACAACATGTCAGGACATTTATGCATTGAAATGCTTGTGGTGAGGCTCAGGTTGATACTCTACAGCAGGGCAACATTATATACATACTAACTAAACATATTAAATAAAGAGATATAAAAGAGATATGTTAAATAAATACAAAATATACACACAACACAGAATATACAAAGACAGGAGGGGTCTGTAGAAATTCTCTGATGTTGCATGTTGCATGTGTCGACACGCTCACATGAGTTGATTGATATGTGGGATCTTGATTCTTTTACCATGCATCAAAAATATAATATAATAAATATAATAAATAATATATATTTTTAATTGTTAACTGCCACTAAGTACATGCATTTCTAATCACGAATAAAATGGAGCAATAAAAAGTTAGTTTTAAAAACTACAGTGACCTTTATTCAGTGCTTCACTGTGCTAATTCCAGATGAACAGGACTCATTATTAGGGGTGATACACTTGAATTTTACAATGGTGTGCTTTGTGAAACACTCTACAGATATTTAATAGATAGTTTATATGCATATTGTCTTAAGCTCTCTTAAGCCAGTGGGGTAGTATAAGGGTGCACCGCTAACGTTAGCGTTGGCAAATCTAGCTAACTAGTTAATGTTTTTGTATTATGATAGTTTTTGAAAAAAAAAACTTTATTAAAGATTATAAATAGTGCCTTGCTTACAGTGTAACCAATTGAATTTATATTTTAAATGTATATATTATTTACATTTATTTTATGTATTTATTTTATATATTTAATTTATGTAATGAGTTATATATATTAAATGTATTTATTCAGTTTAATGTATATATTTAATTGCAGCCCCTGTAAATACTTTAAATGAAACATATTAGTTTAGATGAACAAAAGTACTTTTTTAAGCTTAAAGTTTTTAAAGTTCGAACCTAAAAAGACACCTACACCGTTTCTGGTTTTCAGTGTATTTTGGAACACTAAAAGGAGGTTATTTAAGAGCTCTTTGATGAAAGAAATGGATTAGAATTGTGACAGCGATTTACAAATTTATAACAATCATTTACATTGTTAAATGGTTCTTCCCTATGATGGATATGGTTTTTTCGAAGACCCCTTTTAAGAAATGGCTCTATATAGCACCAGAAAGTGTTTTGATATTGTAATAAATCATAGAATATCTTTTCTGACATATAAAGAACCATCTTTGATGAGTAAAGTGCTTTCTTTATTGTTTGGCCTTTTTAAGTATCTGTTAAAGTAATCAGTACATTGTTAGAAGAATGATGTAATCGATAGCGACTGTCCTTCTTTTAAGGGCGCTTTTCGTTAGTTCAGTGCATGGATGTTGGATTGGCCTTGGCTAGGGCCTATGGATAGCCTAAGCCTAACTGATGGTTCCTGCTGGTGGGATTCTATAGCCCACCTGTGGTCAGACCGTCCTGGAATGTGATCATGCTGCTCACACTGCCGAAATCCAGCAATTAGTGAGCACTTGCTAATTCGACCTTGTTATATAAATTATGCAAATTCCCTGGTGCCTAATTGATTAGCGATCCTGGACTTGGCTTGATCTTTTGCTTGTTAATCCCCTCGCTCGGTCTGGGTCTCATTAATGTTTTTTTGCAGGGTTGCCACTCATTAATAGATGTAAGGGGCTGGTTGGGGGGGCGTATTGACCTCGTTAGTGGTGCTTTTGATGTTTAATTTCCGAGCATGGGAGCGGCTGATGTTTGTGAAGGACGATTGTGAGCGTCCAGACAGTATGAATGGGATTCTGCCGCGGTTCCACCTGCTGTACGCCTCTCAGCTCCATGAGAACCTTTTGTAAGTTTGGTTAACATGAGGAACGCGGTGGCATCAGCAATGGGTTTTAAGGGAAGAAGATATCCAAGCCGGCTGATATCATGGCTTGGAGATCTACTTTGTAGGGGTGCTTAAACAGAATGGGCCAGGATTGGAATCGGTCAGAATTGCTTGGCAGAGGAATTGCAATCAGCCCGTTTATTATTGCTTTTATTTTGGTCGGCCAGTTTTATCAGGTAAATAGTATGAGTTGGGATAGTGCACGCTCACTGTATGCAATCTGGCCAAAAGCACTGGGTTTGTTTTATTTATTTATTTAGTTAGTTAGTTAGTTAAGCTGGTTAGTTAGTTTTATTAACTCCAGACTCAGCAAAAGGATTGAAATTGCAGTGTTAAATTCACCGTATTTAGGTTTGTTCCCTGAAGAGGACTTGTTTGTAACTTTGAAGGAAGTTCGTAGAAAGTACAGTGGCAAAAACTGGGCTGGAAATGAGCCATTAGCAAGTTTGGCTATAAAGACATCAGAACCGGANAAGGTGCGTTCTGCCTGTTAGCGTCGCCCCGAGCAACGGGCCTCCCGCATGGCAGCTATTCGGCGGGACATTGTGGGCCGTGGGCCTGCGCAGCCAGTTGAACCCCGCACTCCTCACACTTGACACCGCATGTGTTTATCTAAAGGGGGGGCTTTGTGTTGTTGGGAGAATTTGCGATGGCTGTTGGAGGAGTAAACGGGGAGTAGGGGGGGTGGGGGGTTTGAAGGACGTAAATGGGTAGAGAGGGAGAGAGTCGGAGGCTAATAAATATTCAACAGCTCAGCTTCAACTCCTCAGAAGGAGCTAACCCCCCCCCCTTCATCCCTCGTTCTTCTTCTCCTCCCTCCATGCCAGAAAGCAGATGGAATGTGAACGGCGTGAGAGGGCTCGCGGGCTGCGCTGAGCAGGTTTTATCCAATTAGCAAGGTTGTCAAAATGAATTTATCCACGCAAGCTAGGCGGGGTGGGGGGACAATAGTGGTCAGAGTGGCCTTAGAAGAATGAGCACAGCTCAGTGACAATGAGGCTTTATGAAGTGACTTCTGCTATGCTCCATTAAGAATGGGTGAAGTGGCAAACATACAGTCACATGCACAAGCTTGTTGAACCTCTAAGTGACATGGAAGTTAACGCATCATAAGACAAGTTAAGTTAGCGCAGAGAGTTTTACCACCTCATTCAGGAGCTGAAAATGTGTGTAAGGACTTTTATTAGTGTTGTTTATTAGTAATTTTGGAGATGGAGCGTCACATGATACAGCAGAAGACAAGCTTAAAAAGTTGTGTAGTTGCTGGGACATTCAGCAGATCCATAATCTTAGCTGTCTAGCTGTCGGTAGACATAGTGCAGTGTTTTTGGGGCCGATACCAATCGCCTTCCAGCACGATCGGCCGATACAAGTCGAGGGTAGGTTTGGGCAGCTGTCCTGTGTTCACATGTTCAAAAACGTCATTGGCCACCTCATAGCGGTGTGCAGCTAACTGCAGCATAAAGCTATGCCAATGTTGGTCGGTCACACCATTACCAGCTAAACCTGCTGATTATCAGAGGAGAGCTTCAGCAGTGTATATAGTTATTATAAGCTAGAAAAAGGCAGGAGGAGCTTTTTACTCTTTTATTTCAACATTCGGTTTATTCCACCACTGTGGTTGACAGCACAACACTGGACAGAGTGTTCCGCACCTCACAGTCTGCAGAATGTTGCTGCTTACGGTGGCACAGTTTTCCGTCGTGACTCCTTGGAAAACAATGGCATATCTGCTATGTTGAGTCAGATACGGTAAAAACTGCCAGATTGACTACATGTTTTCTATCAGCACATGCAACAAAATCAAGTACAGGGTTTCAGTAACCCTGCGCGAGGCTGAATCGGGTAACTGCAGGGTTCAGTGATCAATGGGACTCGAGCAGGGCTGCAGCAAACTTCAACTCATGAAATGTGGCTCATGTTTTATGTCACTTACCAGCTTTCAGGACTGGCAAAGTTAGAGAATCCGTCAGTATCAGCTGACCTCATATTTGGGGTGAAAGTCAGCTGGTACCGGTACATGGCCAATCGTTCCCTCCATATCTGGTTGTGGGCATGCCATCGACAGTGATAACAGTGATTGGTCGAATGAGTTCATGTCGCCTGTGAAAGTTCTCAACAGAAAAAAAGCAGCTTTACAAGCCAAACCTTTGGTGTGCAAGATATCAGTTACCCACTGATACAGATCGAGTTCATTTCTTCATGTCCAGGTTAATCGTGTACAGTGTGTTAAGGCCTTCACTGTGTAGTTTATGCAGTTCCTCTACATTGGTGTTTGATATCCACAGACTTTCTGTCATGTGTCTAAATTAGTCTTTTGATGAAACATCACTAAAGTTTCCCATCATGTACTCAGATAAACAGCTTGACGTAACTGATCATGATAACAAAAACATATTGTCATATTTCCCACCCCTATGCTCCACGTCTGTCTCTCTCTTTCTCTCTGTCTCTCTCTCTCTCTCTCTCTCTCTCACAGGCATGCCATCACCCTGACTGCCCCCATGTTTTCACATACGGTTTACCTTCTCACACCCGCATTCTCCTCAGTATTTGTCAGAGCATGTGTTGTTACTGACGTGATGATGTGGGTCTGTTTGAATTGAGGAGTTTGTGTGTGTATTTTGAAGAAGTTACCTCTCGATGCTGGAGTCAGGTGGCTGACCAGTAAAACCAGAATAAGTCTTACTCCCCAGTCAGTCAGACAGACAGGACAGATGTCCCCCACTAACTACATACTGTTGCACACCACAGGGCTGGTAGCAAACTGATCTTGTTAAAGTTGTGGGAGCTTAAGTTGGCTTCCTATTCATCAGCGTGCTTTGCCAATTTTCCAGTCCACCTTAAATAGTGCCGCAGGTACACTCTGGCAGTGTACAAGCTGTAGCATTTAAAGTGGAACAGAACATTTGATTAGGAACCTGGTGAATAAGAAGCCAATTTCAGCCTTGTGTAAAGATGAACTTCAGTCATGCCCCACTGATTGCTTGGTTCCTTGGGAAGGGAATGAAAAGCGCCAACATGGACTTCACAGCCTGGACCGGTAGACTTCTCCACGGAATATCAGAACTTTTATGTGAAAGTCTAGCAGAGCTAGTTATGATGCTGTTGGAGCAGTATTAGCTGTTAGCCTGTGGTAGCGGTGGGTTAGACATGGTACTAGCATTGTTACTGGCTGTAGTTTTGTTGTGTTTGTAGTTGATTTTACAGCAGTCGTTACTGAGGTCTGGGGGTTGAGTTAGAATGTCTCCAGTTGTTGGCCCGGTGCACTGGCTGCACCTTTGGTTTTGGACAGATGCTGAGAGCATTTGAAAGGCTGCATTTTGTCACTCCAGTGGAAAGAATGCTAATTGTAATTCAAGACTTGGGGAGACAGTTACAGTTAGAGGGAAAAAGAGAGGGAGAATGCTGAAAAAACAGAGCCATGCCGGGCCAAGGAAGTGCAACTACACCTGTTTTTAGAGTGGAAAAGTGCAATAAACAAATGAAAAAAAAAAAAAAAAGCTCTCGGAAAGCATTCTGGACAAGTTGCTGATGCGGGTCATGCTAGCTTGAGTGTTGACTGTTTGGTCAGATGGCCAAGAGGCCTGCTTACTTGTTATGGATTCCCCCTAGTGTTGGAGTTGGATCCTGTGTCCAGTCTTTTCCGCTCTGGTGAATAGATACAAAAAGGCTTGTGTGCGTATGTATGTGCGCGCCTTAAGGCCAGACTTATGTAAATGAGAAAGTCAAGCCCTTTCGTTTTGGAAAAGCCCCGTCTAAATCATGTCTCTCCGGACCTTCGTCCAGACAGCATGACGTTTTGTTTGTTTTTGGCATCGGGAAGGAAAAACATTTGTTTAGGGTCAACCCCAAAGTCTATATAAGGAATACATTCTATTCCGGCGGAGGACTTTTAGACTGATGAAGCTAATGGCTTCATACCTACCGACTCAAAAAACACAAAACGCTTCAAATCCCGAGACACGGCCTCGATTTATTTTCCAAAGTTCATGTTGTATTTTCTGGAGTTCTGTCCTTTTCTGACCCCCTATGTTTGGAGTCCTGAATCGTTTTGTGAAGCATCATCAATCATTACTTTCAAAATGATGAGGACAGAGAGGGAGAGGGAGAGAAAGAGAACGTAGGGGGGTAAGCGGGAGAGGGACGGGTAAAAGGGAGGGAGGGAGGGAGGCAGAGAGAGGGAGGAGAGAAAGCAAAAGAGCAAGAGAGATTTGCAGTTTGGGAGCTGTTGGACCACCCTCCTGATCCTGACGGGAAGTTGTTAGTTTAACCTGACAGGAAAGAATTCGGCAAACTTGGCAGAGCGAGAGGGAGAGAGAGAGAGAGAGAGAGAGAGAGGGAGAGGGAAAAGCTCTCCTTCCTGCATTAACTGTTAATAGACTGACCGATACACGTCTCTCTCTCTCTCTCTCTCTCTCTCTCCCTGTCTCTCTCTCTGTCTTTGTGTGAATGTAGGCTTTGTTTGCCCTTCTCTCTCATTCCTTTCGGGCCCCTACCTGTATCAGTTACACCTGACTGAGGGGGGCTCATGTTTCTTTGCCTCTGACAGGGCACCCCCTTCATCAGCACGGCTACAGGCTGCGGGCCTACAGGCTGCGGGCCTACAGTGTGCGTTTCACCCAGTTTTGCTGTTGCCTTAAATTGATTTATCCCCATAGATCCACACAGATAGTGGATTTAGCAGAGCATGATGGTTGGTAGGGCATTGCCACACATTGATTGGTCCTCCGATGCCAGAGCTGATATTACATGGGCTTCCTGAGGCTAAACAGCTTGAGTAGTTGGAACAATCAGTGTCACAAACTGGAGGTTTAGCTCAGCCTTACTAACATCTTTTGAAGGCCGATCGATCGCAGTAGTGCCGCATTTATGGGTGATACACAGCGTTATGTATAGATACACTATATATATATAAATACTGCGATACGAAAATATATTCAGGACTTTTCACCAGATGACTTGAACAACATTACTTACAAACATTATTAGTAGTAAAATGATTGGAGTGAAAATAAAAATAGACAGCAATAAAACGTTTTAACACTCTTGTGAGTGTGAACCAACATTTCTGGAACATTAATGCTCTATATTTGGTTTCAGTGCACCAAACACAAAAGCAGGTGAGGGCTGTGACTACTCTTCTGTAGGTATCCGAGAAGCCATAAATAAGCGTCCAGGAACTGTGCATGTGTTTCATTTGTATCAAGCAGCAAAAAAACTGACACGATTAATTTTTAAAGTAGTCTTTCTTACATTTGCACGTGCTGCGATGTGAGTATGGCACCTGCATACATTGGTGCTAAAACGATGTATTGTGCATCCCTATTAAAAACTCCGTCCAACCTAAAGCAAAAGCGCGCAGCTCAGGTTTTAGACAAATACCTGAACTAAGAGAGCCGTACCAATTTATTTTGCAAGCAAGTGAAAAGGCACTACAGTAAGACTGGAGGCAGTTGTTGTTAACGTTAGCATGGTGGAAACCATCATATTCCAGCTACCAGGCCTGAACAATTTGAGGAAAATATCTAATTGCGATGTCGTGAGTGCAGTTTGACTTATGAATGGATGTTTGGACTTCCGACTACGTTTTCCGCTAAAGCACATCAGGGAAAAATGCAGCTCTTGCGATTAGCAAATTGGACTCTTTCATTTTGAAATGTATGTTAAATTGGCAAAATGATTAATCTTTCAGGCCTGATAGCTCAGTAGTTTACTATTTTAAACTGAGACTTTGTGGAGCAAATCTGAATTCATACATTCAGTTAGTTAGCCATTCTGTACTTGGCCAGCCTCTCTGTAGTTGAAGGTAACCAGTTCGCTGGTAAATGAACAGGTCAGTTAAAGCATACTGGGTATATACGGGGTATATGAGAAGTTTGTATGTGTTGTAAGTTTAAGTCAGATATCACCTCTGGAGGAAATAGGTTTCATAAGATCACTTTATATTGTTCTGTATATTGTTTATTCTGATATTGATTTCTGGAGTATTGATGTAACAGAAGGCTGCAGTATTCATACGAGTGGGTGTTTTGCAAGTGAATATGCACAAAAATTATGCTCTATAATATATCGTTTCAATAAATAACATATGACAAAAATCATCTGAGATCCTCAGCTGTGCTTTCATGGGGAACAAATGCCCACTGCAGTCAACATGCTACCATGGTGGTCCTGTGTCGGGTGTTTCAGCCGTACTAGGGTCTGCAGAATCAATTTGGAATTGATTTGCGAGTTTTTGTGAAGCCATCATACATAAGAAACACAGTTTGTAGCAGCTGAAACATAGTAGCAGCTTTGCCCTACCGTAGTTCTGTTGTTCATGTTTGCTAGTGACTAATGTTCTCTCTTTCTCTTTGTTCTTCTCTTTGATAGGGGTTGTGTATGGAAGATGTCGGAGATACATTGGGAAAGAAGGCTTCGGGTGCTTTTTGCTTTATGTTCGGCCCTGCTGCTGTGCCTGCAGGGAACTGCTGCTGCTGCTGCTGCTCTTAGTGGTAAGTCTTCACCTGACTCACATACTTAAAGGGTAATTCCACCTATTTTTCTGCCACAGCATCCTGGGCATCCGACAGTTCATTTATAAGCTTCATTCATTCACCTTCTAAGTGCCTCATCCCTTTGGGTCGCGGGGGGGTGGGTGCTGGAGCCTATCCCAGCACTCATTGGGCAGAAGGCAGGAAACACCATGGACAGGCCACCGATCCATGGCAGGGCAGGCACACAGACATACATATTCTTGCGTGTGCACCCACTGACACACAAACAGGTAAAAGTCATTGTAAACACAAATGGGCCCTTACTTTTACTTCCTTCTTCTGTCCCAGACGCTGATGTCCCTGTGTTTACGGAGGAGCCATTGTCAGTGGTGCAGAAGCTGGGGGGCAGCGTAACTCTGCGCTGCAGCGCCCTTCCCGCTCAGGCCCGGATTAGCTGGCGTCTGAATGGGCGTGAGCTGGTTGGCAGCGATGAGGAGGCAGAGCTTGGCGTGCTGCTGCAACCCGGATCTCTGTACATCCCATCCCTCACCAACTCCACTCTGGGCCGATATCAGTGTGTGGCCAACACCAGCGCTGGGGCCCGAGCTAGCGTGCCTGCTAACGTCACTGCAGCCAGTGAGTATACAGCTTCTCTCACACACACATACACACACTCGCTAGTGCACAAGTACAAAGATAGATGCACAGTGCACATACGTTTGGCTGAAACATGTGCTCAATGTGTCACTAACATAGCGTCAGTAATAGTGTCAGTAATAGTGTCAGTAATGCAGTGTCATTAACGCAGTGCCGAAGTTAGGGTGCCTACACACTAGACAACACGAAGAGTGGTAGGCACCTAGACCTATCAGGCGTATACACGGCTGGAGCAGGGAGACCGTTTGTACAATTCTAAATCCAGCGGGAAATAAAATATTTGGACCAGAAATAAAGAAATTTAAAAAAAATATTAAAAAGACATTTTGACAAAGGTCATATACCGAGCACAAAGCCAGAAAGGCAAAGAAGTCGTGTAGAACAGGAGAACAATACACATCTATCTTTCTTTCTGCCTGTGTCCAGCCATCCATGTTTCTGTGGTTTGATGTGCCTCCAAGGTCAGAATTCATTGCAGCAAGTTGAGATGGTTTGAACTTTTTTAACATTCAGTGGAGCATCTTTTTCTGGCACATTGCTTGTCTGACAGACCTAACGCAGCGTCCTAACTGACATTCATTGGGAATTGCGTTTGTGATGCTGTGGGAGCCTCTAATGTGTAGCGATCCATGCAGTAGTGTAGCAGTGCAGTGCAGTATGAGCTCAGCATGCTGTGGCTGTGCTGCCTGTGCTGTAGCGTTGTGCAGTGGGAGCGTTAGTTGTGTTTGGTGCCAGACTGTAGTGCAGTGTGTGGTTGTGAGCGTGTGTGTGTGTGTGTGCTTTTGGTCACTCGGTGCTGGGGCCAACATGGAGAGGGGTGTGTAATGTGACCTTCCATAATATATGTGTGTGTGTGAGTGAGCCCATTAGTGCAGGGCCTCCTCCCTGTTCTCCACTGCATTCCTCCAGAGCTACTCATTGTGTGTTCCTGTTCATGAAGAGAAACAGCTAGAAAGCTACATATTCAGAGACAAACCAACTATATAACATCAACACAGTTATTGGTAAGTGAATGACCTGAATTCGGGGGTGGGCTATTTGGATCAAATAGAGCATCACAACACTTAAAGAGGTTTTCACTGTAGTCTTATGTGCATTACAGGCCTCACTGTACTGTCGCTTTGATTGAAAGACAGGAGAAACTAAACTTAAACGATTGCACCATGTATCGCTCCTGTCCTCAAAGATCACTACGACAACATACTATACAAAGTCATGGAGACCTAAAAAAACTTGAACAATCTGAAATAAAACATTGGCAAACAATTTTGCTCAACAGAGAGAAGAATAAAAACCCGTCAACAGTCGAAAGCAGGACCTGTGATCAAGAGTCGATTCCAAAAAAGTCGATTCTCCGAGTCCGAGTTTTGGCCAATGACTGTTAGGGTCAAGAGAGTCGACTCTACCGACTCTATGTTGTTTCATCGTAGTTGATGAAAAGGGAGATTGAAACATAGTCGAGTGTAGTAGTCGTGCTTTACTACATGGGACGCCAGCAAAGATGCATGGGCACTGTGCCGATCAGTCCTCTACTCGGTCCTCTACTCGATGCATCTTGCCTGTGACTCCAACTGACGTATTTTTGACATTTCGTTTCTCACGTCTCGATCCGTGTTCATAACTAAGAGGCCGTGTTTGTAATAATTCAGGCCGTATATGTAAATGCTTGTACTTGTAAAGTTTACAAGTTGTATTCTCACAAAACACACAGCATTACCACATAATGTTTTCATGCATGATTCAGGCCAGACGTGAACGTATGAAAGTATACTTTTGTGTACAACAGATGTGCTTATGTCCGAGTGTGGAAGAGTATGCACAAGTTTTTTTGACAGCAACTTTACTCCATAGAAATGGTGTACACATTTGAGTAATTGCAGTCAGTGGAGCCTAGTGGAGACAGGTGAGACAGGATGTTAGAGGCTTGGTGTCAATTTCAATGTCCACAAATTAGACGTGAGCTGTCCTCTCTCCTCATCTCCTCTTCTACTTGTTCACTCACTCACTCCCTCTCTCTCTCATTCCCTCATGCATTTTATGCCTTTAAATTTCACTCAACTCAAAGCAGACGTTTTCTATTATTCAGTCTCTCTCTCTCTCTCTCTCTCTCTGTCACCCTCTCTCTCATGCTCTCTCTCTCTCCCTCTCTTACTGTTTCAGTGTTCCCCCTTTTTGTGTTGCTCTCCTAGATGCCTCTCCCTCCCTCTCTCCCCAGACCTCTGTACCCCCCCTCCACCCCCATTTCCTGTAGCATTAAGAATGAGAGGTAGGGTGTGTGGGTATCAGATGTAATTGATAAGGTCTATCCGCCATGAATCAGGGTGTTGGGCTGCAGATGTGGGCTTTAGCTGGGGCCCCTATAGCAGCCCCTCATTCTAATTTAATAAAGACCCCCTCCTCCTTCAGCCAGGGAGGGGAACAGCTCCTCTGGGAGGGTGTGTGCATGTGTGTTTGTGTGGTTATGTGTGTTTTTGTACGTTTTCAGGGCTGAAGAGTCCTGAGTTTGTAAAAAAGCACAACAAAAGAAAAACAGTTCTAACCTACAAAACAAGCAGAATGCTGCGTGTTTCAACTGACAAAGCAAAAATGTTTCTTAGACGTTCCTGAGGTACAGTGCTGTGCAAGTCTTTGGCACCTAAGCAAATTGCTTAAAACCTCTCATAACAGGGTTTTTGCTTGTAAAACAAGTTCAGACAAGCATTCATCCATTAAGAAATCATAAGAATTTCTTGTTTTCAAAAACGTAGTTTATCTTATGAGCTAGTTAAAAGAAGGCAGGTTTATTTCTAGACTTCTTCTTGATGCCCCCAGCGTTTGCTTTGGTTTGTTAAGGCTGCAATTTGGAGACCACTCTGGTGGAAATGTCTAATTGCGTGCAGTGTGCCTAAGAACATTTGGTAGTGTGGGTTTTCCTTCAGAGCGGATGATTCCAGAGAGGGAGCTCAGAGTTTGCTGAAGGATATGTCCTCTGAGGATCCGAGTGAATTATCTGTCTTCATATCTTCATCGGTATCATGCTGTATCAGCACGTGAGACCTTCAGACCTCTTGTTTGAACCCATGCATATGATGGAAATATGTAAAGTAATATGACATGGTCTGGGAAACTCCTGCCGCATCTGACCCGACACACACACACACACACACACACACACAACGTATCTTAGCTGTTTTTGTTTTACATAGTGCAGCTTTTAATTCCATAATCAACACACAGCAGCACTGAATAGTGAAGCCAGGTACTGGTTGAACGGGTGACGTATCCAGAATCGGGACTGTTTAGCCATTATTTGTAGTTATGCTGCTATTAGTGTTTTTCTGACATGATCTAAAAGCAAGTGTGTTTGTGTGCGCCAGGCGCTGCCTTGTCTCCATGCTTCTCGTCTGTGGCTTTTTTTGTTTTTGCTCTGTGAAAGCTCTTGGCTCTCTCTGGTATCTGCCTCTGTAAGGATTCTGTCTGAACTCACTCCCGCCGGGGAGGCTGCGAGGCTGCCTGTGCTTTATTTCAAACCTCTCCACTCAAATTCTTCTGCAGACAAGCAAGCCTCCCCTCGCTGTGAGCCAACACACTCCCTTCTCCTTCCCTGTCTGACACAGGAGGGGTGGGCGATGTGGCAAACATATAACATCATGATACTTGAAAGCACTTCTGTCTCTGTAGGGTTCTCCATGACTTTCTTAGTGCTGTCTTTTCTCTTTCACTCTAAGCTTTCCCTGCATTATTATAGTGTGGGGGTGAATATGGTAAACTAGAACATGCGGTAAAAGAAGTCATTTTCATAATACACACGACGTGTATCACGTTATGCTGTTTATCTGAGGTCTACAAAGAAGTTCGAATGTGGTAGCAAAACTGTAGGGCATCGTTAACCAATAAACCAGTTTATATACTGCAGGACATGTACGTTTAAAAAGTCACTCATGTTTGTATAAAGTTTATTTTTTGGCCCATACAAATAACATTGACTTTGTGTATGTCCGAGTTTTCATCCAATATTGACTGCAGTTATGATCCAATACCTGGTGTTACTAATCAATACTTGAATGATGGAATTTAACTAATCCTGGTGATGGCTGAGAGCATCCACGGGAAGTCAGGTACCAAGCCTTTTTTCTTGAGACGCCTCACAACATCTCAACTACTTTGGAAGCAAAGTTTATATAGTTGTGTTTGTTATCAGGTTCAGCTTTTTCGGTACTTGCCAGATTAACCTGAATACTGTTCTGTTTGATTGAGTCTGTAAAGCATTTCACAGCTCTTCTTGTTGGCTGAATTGCATTCTCTCAGTTTCTGGCTGATTTCGGTTTGTTTACGTGTTCCATCATCAGAACTACTAACAGAAAGGCTAGTGTAGCAACAGGTTCAGAATTTGATGTGGATCCTGCGGTCTCACTTTGTCTTCAGAATCTGGTCAAATGGGCTGCAGGTTAAATACTACAGTAGAAATGTAGTAATCGTTAGCTACAGCATACAGCAAGTCAGAACTCAGCAGTTGGCGTGCAGCTATGTCAGCCAGTCAGCTTGGGCTGTGTGACCTAACCGTGGTATAAGAAGCAGTTTATTCAGTTACTCTACCCTGTTTGTTGTTGTTCACAGTCTCTGTAATTGGTCTAGATCCGTCTTTTTTGTGATCCATGCAGATGTTTGGTGTACTGGAGATACCCATCATATACTCAGAAAAGCAAATTGTGAAGTCATTTATGGCAATAACTCTTAACATATCATTATATTTCCCTCCCTAGTCTGACGTATGCACCCACACCCACTCCACCGCTCCCCACCCCCCCACCCCCCCACACACATACATATTGCATATATAATGCTCCGCTAATTCATTCCAAGCTCTGATTACGATCACCCACTGAGGTTGCCTGGCTCTCATATGCTCTCACGCATTGACTTAGATTCTTTCTTGATTAACTAGTAACCACACACACACACACACACAAACACACACACTGACTCCGCCTCCAAACTGTTGCAATACGCACAATAGTTAACTTTCTCAGTGTGAGTTCTAATGTCATATTCCAGTCTCCCCAGGAACCAGAACACACACGCACACACACTCCAACACACAGGCTCCACAGCTCCAGACATAAAAATGATGAATGCTAAGTAAGCCTGCAGCATGTATGAAAGCATTGCCAAGTGCAGTTGGAAGCAAAGCTAATCCATTTTATAAATACCATTAATCCTGAGTGACTCCCAGCATCCCTTGCTTTTAGGACCTCCAGGACACACACACCACACACCACACACACACACACACACACACACACACACACACACACACACACACACACACACACACACACA
>CM067497.1:6644310-6721203 GCA_034552555.1 Semaprochilodus insignis
TATATATATATATATATATATATATATATATGTTTTGTTGGCTGTAGCTTACGGTTGGTTTTCAGGAAGTCAGGACATTTTTGTTCTGGAAAAAAACAAACACACACTAACGAGGATCAGGGTGCACCTCACACACATCACACACACAAAGCACACATTCATCCTCAGGTTGTACGCACACACGCACTCAAAATCATAGACATGTTTTGGCGCTCAGATGAAGAAGTACTCCAGACGTTCACTTTGTCTTTGTCTCCCCTGTGCAGATGTAGCCTCTATGGTTACATTACCCAGGAGCAGATCCAAAACTCCTGCTTACACTCACACACTCTGCTTTACACTTCTAATTTAACCCTCTCTCACTTAATAAAGTCCGCCTCAGGAGTAGCTGGGGAGCGTGCACGTCCACTTCGGTCATGGTAAAATGAATCGGCAGATAGAACTGGAGCTTTTCTGTGTGCTACTGTGTTCCTTAGCTCTGTTTAAATGAAGCTCTCTAATGCTTTGATTGTTGAATGCACTGCAAAGATGTGCACGCATGCAGCACACTATACAGATTGCTGTTTATTCCCATATTCCCATGTTTATTCCTATATTCCTGTGTTCCCGTATAAGGGTATTCCTGAACAGCTTCTTTTTTGGGCATTAAAGCGTTAATGTTGGATGTCCCATAAACATGTTCACTCTGTCTTTCACTTTCTCTCTCTCTGAACTTCTCGTGTACACCTGAGACATAGAGTGAGTCCTATGGGGGCACTGAGCAGAGGAATGTGTGCGTGTAGGGGGGGAATGGAGGTTAAAGGTGTGCTGGGTGGAATTCAAGAGGGGGAGTAGGCAGGGGGGGAATTATAAAAGGCTCCTGATTGATTTAGCAAACGGAGCATCACACTGGCTCTCCACAACCCCCAACGTCTTAACTTATCCTGGGATGCTCATCTTCTCTGGAATGATGTGTGTGTGTGTGTGTGTTTGTGTGTGTGTGTGTGTGTGTGTTTCTCTGGTTTGGTACAACAACAGACAAAACAGGATAAACCTGCAATCATGGCTGATAATATTTTATCGTATTGTGATAAATGATGTTTGTGTGTCACCAGCACTTAAAGAACACTGGCTAGTTGGATGGTTCGTTACAAAGAGAGCAAAATTATAATTGTGTGTATTTTTTAAATACATAAAGGATCTTTTTCTGCTTCAGGAGATATGTTATAATGATACGTCTGGGACAACATATTACTGCATGTAGACACATATAACATATATATAACAATAAGGGGTATATAAGGTTGGGCAAGTACTTGGCTGAGTAGTGAATACACTGTCCTAGATGTAACATATTCTGTTCTCAATACACCAGATGGGATAAACTCTGCTGTTGTCGTTTTCGTTCAATTCAGACTGCTCCCCTCTGTTACTGGTTGGCAGTGCATTGTGTATGGGTGTGTATGCAGGATTGGCCGTCGCACTGGAAATTCTTTGTGTGGAACTGATACCGTCAAACCGCCATGTTCTGGTTTTCACATTAACAGTCATGCTCTTTTGTAAAGCTTCCTCTTTATTGATTTGCCTTCGACAGAAAAACCTACTGGAAGATCATTTTAATGTATACTAGAAGGTTTTAGTACAGTACTGTAGATTAAGACTGGTTGCTGTAGGTACACTTGTGTACCTTTACTAGCCAGTAAGCCAAAATCTACTTAAACGCCGCTGTTGTATCTGTTATTACCTTCTACCTCACTCCACCTTTAGTTATGCCGTAACAAGACATTACCATAGTGGCCCAACAGTACTGTGCACTTTGGTACAGTTCGGTTTTTACCTCACAAAACCTTCCCCCACTCTGCCTGTAGCGTGTAATGCAGCTATGCATGACTGAGAGACTTCTGAATTTGCCAAGGAATGTAACAAAACCCTATGAAAATCAACCGTCCATAGACGCTCGGAGAACAGTGGAGCGGGCCTGTACTCATTAAAGGAGAAATCAACAGTTTGGAAAATTTAGATTAAGTTAGAGCAGCATGGGAACGATCTCGTTCTCTAAGGAAAACATTCACACAGACACACACACGCACACACACACTTAGAATTAGTTGGGCTATTGCGTTGCAGTCCAAACTAGCTTTCCTTCTCAGAAACCCAAGAGGAAGGTCACCTTTGGCCTTTGACCTCATTCTAGCTCTTGGGCACACCAAAGGGTCCAGGCAGGCAGACTTTCTGTCTCTGTGTTTTAGTGCTATTGGGTTTCTGACCATTTGATATCCCACTAAAAGCTCCAAACCGGTCTTGTATTTAAAAAACAGATTTTTCTAGTTAATGTTCAGTACGTTGACATGTTTAGCTCAGTGTGATGAGCGGGATGTTTATTACTAATTGAGTAGTCTGCTGATTATTTTGATGAGTAATTGAGGTTTTACAAAAGAGTCCAATCAATAAAAAAAGGACTTAAATAAACAAATGAACAGTAAAATAAACACACATCTCAAAAGAATTCCGAGTATGCTTTATCACCATGCTGATGGACGATATTCATTGTTATTTCATAAAGAAGGTACAGTTTAATTTTAGACTTTTATTAATTAGTTAATCAGGTTTAATCAGCTAGTTGTGGCACCTCTAATGTTCTCGTGGGTGTGGATGTGACTTCTGAGTGTCAGAACAGCTACGCTGTGCGTCCAGATGAGCTGCTGTCATTTACATGTCATGTCATGTTGTTTGTGTGTTTGTGCACAGAGCTGAGAGACTTTGAGCCCGACGACCAGCAGGAGATTGAGGTGGACGAAGGGAACACAGCGGTGATCGAATGCCATCTACCAGAGAGCCAACCCAAAGCACAGGTCCGCTACAGCGTCAAACAGGAATGGCTTGAGACGTCTAAAGGTACAGTCACGCCCCATACTAGCTGGAGTCATGGAAGTCCATTAGTATTAATAAATTAGCATTTTTAATAAGTCATTCTCATTCTTATTCTATGTTATACAGTCCCATTTGTTTGGGAACCATGAGATGCTGAGCTCTGCACTCTGCACCAGAAGGCGATGTAGAGCCTGAGATTTATGCTTCGGTTAGGGTTTCTTGTCTGTGTAGTCCAGAGAGGGAAGAATAGAAAGACTACTTCAGCCATCGAAGGCAAGAACTGCTGTGCAAACTCAAAGTCTTGACTTTATCTCATTTGGTGTAGGCTAACTCTTCACAAATTTGCTGTTTACCAGCTAAAAGGTACCAAGTAAAATAAGTATGATCAGGTAGGCTGGTTATGATAGCTGAAGTGAAAACAGATGATTAGTATTTGTTTGTATATCTTAGAGACTTTCAGACCACATGGATTTGCACGCTGGGCTTAATATAATACAGTAGCAGTAATGTTTTCTTGGACTGGTGTAGCCTTCTGACTGTACTCTGTTTTGCTGGGTAGGAATGTGTGCAAATGGAACTGGGAAGCAAAATCAAGCTCACATGACGATATATGCTACACTTTGTGGTCCCTTCCAAATCCACTGTACTCGACGGAAGTCTTAGTCCATCTGAGAAAATTCTATTTAAAGCTGTTTATCAGTGCAGTGTGTGCTTATTTACCTAATCATTGTTTGCATAAATACAAATAAACGGTACTAAATTGTGCGAGTGTGTTAGCAGAATCATTTCATATCAAGTCCAGTGTTTACGGTTACCATCCAGTGTGCAGTTTAGCTAATCAGTCCTTCATTAAATTAAATCAGCTGTGCTGCTAATTGCACTGAACAATCTGTATGGAGGAGAAGAAAAAAACGAACCTGTGTTTCTACAGAGCACAACCTCGGTAACTTATTGAAAGCAAGATGTTGCTGTTACGTTGTGCTGTATTGATGTTTATTTGTATTTATTCTGATTGTACATGGTGTTTTTACTAGCAAAACACACTTACTGCCAAGATAAACAGCTTTAAACACTTTCGTTGGCTTGCCCAAGACTCTTCCTCAGTACTGTAGGTCTGTTCTCTCCTGTCGCCACTGATTTTGCTGGAATTTGCCTGACCTGTTTTTTATCAGCGCTATCGCTGTACCACTTATCAGCAATATGTCGAAACATGGGAATATTTTGTTTATCTTCGCCGTCATTTATTTGTCGTCTCTAAAGCAGCTCTCTCGCCATGCCTGGTATGCGCTTCTCTGGCAGCTGCTGTTTCGCTCAGGGTAATTGAGTCTTCAGTGCCGTTTGCTCTTGTCCAGACTGCATGGCGCCCCCTGGTGGACTTCAGCATTCTGATGCATCCCTGAAAGCAGATCTAGGAAGTGTTCTGGTGTTTAGCTCAAAATGATTTAAAGTGGAGTATCATAAATAAGGAACGTCACTGGTGGACTATATATGAAATATTAGTCATGAGAGTTTTCTGTATGTGATTCTATGCAAGAGTTAACGTGCACATGTACATGCTTTTAAATGTGCTTAAGTTAAAGCCCTGTGAGATCATTTTATCTTGATGGTATTAAAGTGGTAGCTGCACATCTGTCACTAACTTGCTACATTCTAAATGGATGCAGCAGGTCAAACAAATCAGCCAGCGTGTTGCCCTTTGATTGGTTTGCTTCACTTTGGAATTACATGATATGATTTCAGATATTTTAGACCATCCATCCATTAAGGACTTTTAAGCTGCCAGCACCACAAAACACTCGTGGTACTCATTACATTTTGTTGGAAATTGTGGAGAAAATGTGATGTCAATAAAGAAAATCCACAAAGACCAGCACTGTTGTGGTGTGCAAGTTGTGCAACAGAAAACTTGCTTGCGCAAACCTGTAGATGAGACTGCAGAAAAGTTTACTTAGTGTGAGAAAAGCTTTTTTATGGTACAGTGAAGTGTTTTTCTTCCCCGTGCTTGCCCCGATATCTCTTCATTAACTCTGTATACTCGAATGTTAAAATCGCTCAGAATGCTCCATCCTTAATACACAGAGACATGTGGTTTCAATAAGCTGTAATGCTGTTTGTCAGAGGCTGTCACTAACCTTCGCCCCCTGTCTGTGACTGTAGGGAACTACCTGATCATGCCGTCTGGGAACCTGCAGATAGCCAACGCCACGCAGGAGGACGAGGGGCCTTACAAATGTGCTGCATACAACCCCATCACCCAGGAGGTCAAAACCTCCACCTCCACTGACCGCCTTCGCATACGACGTGAGTAGACGATACAGTTACACAGCTGTCATTAATGCTTTAGTTTATGATGTGTTGTCACTATCAGAACAAAACCTCTTATCTGTGTGAGACGTGTAATGTTTTGGGAGACCACACATCATTTTAATACTGTTTACTTGCTGAATATTACATATAAAAATAATATATATATATACATATATATATATAAAACATTAAAATTGACCTGTGCACATATTTTTTCAGTGTGTTAAACTAAGCAAGTTTGTGCACTAAACTGAGTAGACGAAAGCCATATTAACACGTATTCCCAGTAAAGTATATGTTGACTTATTGTCATTTAAAACTGTAGTTTATTTTTGCAGCATTATATATACATACTACACTTTCACTAGCTTTACTAGTGCCAGAAAATGTCCCTCAGTCAGCAGTCAGTGAAAGGATAGTGTTGTTTTTAAGTCTTTCATACTGCAAACAAAGGATCTGAGTGCGCATGGAGTTTTCCTAGTAGCTAAAATCACAAACTACGGTTCATATGTTCTGTCAAAAGCAGCATCGTATGGGATCAGAGCGATGTTAACCTCTGTTCCTCTGCAGGGTCTACATCAGAAGCAGCACGGATCATCTATCCACCCGCGTCCCGCTCTATGATGGTACGGAAGGGCCATCGTTTGGTTCTGGAGTGTGTGGCCAGCGGCACCCCCACCCCCCAGGTCACCTGGGCAAAGGACGGCCTTGATCTGCGACCCCAAAACAATACCCGCTTCCTCCTCAGCAACCTGCTGATTGATGCTGTGGATGAGAACGACTCAGGCACCTATGCCTGCCACGCCCACAATGGCATGGGCTCTCCCGGCACGGCCACCGTACTGTATGACGTACAGGTGATCGGTGAGTGTTAGAGATGCTGTGACACTACTTTGTCTTTTCTGATATCGATGCTGATATTAAAACCCTTAAGTAAGGTTTGTTGTTAATTCACGGTGGATTTTTTACAGGGTTGGATCAGATTTATTCTGTGTAACATTTTGGGCTGATACTGGTCCAGTAGCCTCCATACCCTTCGATACAGATATGCCATCTAAAGTTAGTGTCAATATCTGTGGACTGATGGATGATGTACCAAAATGTGTAGAATCATTTAAATCAATTTCATTTCTGACTTGTACAGATTTAGTTTATATTTATATATGAGCTAAATGCCAAAAGGCATGTTTTTATTCAATATTGCATGCACTTGACTAGCATCTTGAAGTAATTCAATGATAAATGATACGCTACCATGACCGGTTTACATATTTTTGTCAAGTTATGTGAATTTTCCAAAGCGATGTGTTGTTTGCATGAGTTATGCTTGTCACCTGTTGTAAAGATGTGAGAGGCGTGTATTGTATGAGCAGCCAGGAGTACTCCACGGACAGACTGAAGTTCGTCCTGGGCTGCAGTGTAAAATTCTGGGTAGAGAATCATTAAGGGAGTAATTTGGTCCATTTCTAGGCTCTTGAAAAAGCAGCCTGTAGTGGTTTAGTTCCATGCTGGGAAATGGAAAGTGTTGCATTTATAGAACAACGAATGGCATTGTGAAAGCTGAGAGCAGTGTGTGTGCCTGTGCCTGTGCCTGTGCGTGTGTGCAGGATGGAGTAGCCGAGACACTGATGAGGTTGTTTTTGTGGGCTCGTCTTTCGGCAGCTGTGATTAATTAAGCCAAGGCTGCTGCTGCTCTAATGAGCGCTGCCTGATTCACTAGCAGCCAACCATCAAGTGCTGAGAGAGGGAGTGAGAGAGAGATGGAGTGGCTGGAGGGGGGGGGGGTTAGGGAGGGGTTCAGGGGGTGAAAGAGTGAGAGAGAGAGAAGGGAGGGGAGGGAGAAAGCAAGAGGAGGAGAAAGAGAAACATTGCCTCAAACATTATTGCTTTACTGTGCGCACCTGAACCGTGACACAGAAGCTGTGAGTGATGTGCAAAAAGCACACATGCAAGCTTTTACAGGCTCAAAACATGCTCAAGCTCACATACTGTACTGTGTATAGTATGTATAGTATACAGGCTGTGGTACTATATCATAGTACTAAATACTGTGGTACTGTGTTAGAGTACTATATGCTATGGATCTAGACTCACTGAGTACTTATCCACACTTACTGTCTGTTTTATCAGCTCCACCTACCATATAGGAGCACTTTGTAGTTCTACAACTATGGACTGTGGTCCATCTGTTTCTCTGTATACTTTGCTATCCCCTTTTTAACCTGTTCTTCATTGATCAGAACCACTCCAGGACCACCACAGAGCAGGTATTATTTGCCTGGGGGGATCATTATTAGCACTGCAGTGACTCTGAGGTGGTGGTGGTGTGTTAGTGTGTGTTGTGCTGGTGTGTGTGGGGTCCTGACCATTGAAAAACAGGGTAAATGGGAAAGCCTAACAAAGTATGCAGAGAAACAGATGGACTACAGCCTGTAATCGTAGAACTACAAAGTGGAACTGTACGGTAAGCGGAGCTGATAAAATGACAGTGAGCAAAAGTGAGGTGTTCCTAATAAAGTGCTCAGTGAGTGTTACATTATTGCATTATTGTATACTGTAGTTCAATATTATAATACTATATCCTCCAGTCCTATATAACAGTACTATATACTATTATACTACGTTACAATGCTATCATTAATAGTACTATATTAAAGTGAGCATATATTATATTGGTATATTGATATGGTGCTGTAGTTCTTGACACTTCATTGCCAAAACACCTGACACTTGGACTCTCCTCTTTCTGTGCATCAGAGGCTCCTCAGGTGCGCGTAGAGCTGCAGCAGCAGGAACCGATGAGGGGCGACACAGTGAGGTTCAGCTGTCAGGTTCGGGGAAACCCTGCCCCCAGTGTGTTGTGGCTGCACAATGCAAACCCCCTCAGCCCTTCCCCTCATCACCGCATATCCGGCCAGACGCTGCGTGTGCTGGACGTGGGGCCACAGGACGAAGGAGTGTATCAGTGCATGGCCGAGAACTGGGTAGGCGGAGCTCAGGCGGCAGCAAGACTCCTCATCGTACCTTCATGTATGTACCATCGCCCAATGGTGTTGGGGGTAAAGGTTCATCAGTCAAATATATTGCCTAGTATATCAAAGTCATGCTTTCCCTGGTTTAGTGTGCTGTGCATCTACCATGTACTTTATGTAATTCTCATTTCATAAGTTATGTATGGAAGCAAATCCTTTAGTCTAAACAGGGATAATAAAAAATATTTTTCAACTATGTGATACACTCTTAAATTCCAAGTGGGTTAACTATGCGATTCCACATTTATTCGATGACATGGTTTTAGTTGAATAGTAGTGACTTTAGGTCTAGGTCTGAATATTAATAGTAATAAACCTGCAGTTTAAGGGGTTAATATGCTAAGCCTGTTTCCTTGAAATTCTCTGTTGAATCTGCTGTTGAGTGGCCACTCTTTGTGTTTCAGCACCCTCTCGTCCAGGCCGACTGCCCCACATTCGCCCGCCGAGCCCCGACAAGGTTTTGCGGGAGAAGTCTCCAGCCCGTCCTGTAGCCCCCAGTGCAAAAGTGCTTGTGGACTGCTCAGAAATCCTGGAAAACATCTCTCCCGCCGAGGCTCCAGTCATCTTGAGCCAACCACGGACAGGAACGGCTGACTACTACGAGCTAGTCTGGGAGCCAAGGCATAACGGGGGTGCTCCTGTACTGGAGTACATTATCAAATATAGAAAGGTAAAGCACCTGCCCTCATTTCTGTCTCTGTAGAGTTCTGTCTGGCTTTCTTTTACTCTAGTGATAGATAGATAGTTCAGCCAAATGCGTTTGATCTGCTAAGGCGGGTTTGGGGTCCAAAGACTACTTCTCTAGTTTTACACTGGAGCTACGAGGCTAATGTAGTTAACAAGTAATGAAGTTCTATAGCCACCAATTATTAACATGCAAGCTGGATACCAAAATCATCAGATACCTGCCTCAAGCCGTGTCGAGCTGTGAAGTAATCTCAAATAGACATTTCTGACACTGTGATATTCTGTAATCTTGAAGAATGTCCAACAGTATGTGGGATAGTTAAAAACGGTAGCAACGGGCTGAACGCTGTAGTGTTGTCTGTTGTTGTAGAAGCATTGCTGTAAAGGGGAATTCCATTTGTTTGTTAGAATTTTGTGAGAAGGTTTTGTAAAATCCATTCTTGGTGGAGAGGTTCATACAAAGGAAAACTGGCCTCATTCAAAATGTATTTTTGTATTTTGTTACATCAATTAAACTACATAGACATTTTCACTACGCTATTATAGAGCCCATCTACACACAGATCTTGAATGGCTTGTCAGTCAACCCATTAACACCCCTTCTCTCTCTCTCTCTCTCTCAGGCTGGGGACTCTTTAAGTGAGTGGACCATCAAGAACATCTCAGGTTTCGAGAACAAACTGACTCTTGCCAAACTGCAGCCAGCCAGCTTGTATGAAGTGGAGATGGCAGCTAAAAACTGTGCTGGACTTGGTCAGCCTGCGATGATGACCTTCAGAACTGGCAAAGGTAAAATATACTGCGTTTTATAAGACCTTTATATTTAAGGTCGTTAAAAATGTATAGAAAACCTTTTTTTTTGTCATATGAATATTTAACAATTATATTTGCTCTATAGGCCGCAGAAGCCCAAGTGGAGCAATAGAGCGTCCCAAACCAGTGGCACCATCGCGACTGTCTCGTAAGTGCTTTTCAAGACTCCTCTTCCACTCTTTGCTTCACTAAGCCATAAAATACACATACATGTACGCAATCAAAACCCAATCTTGTTTCTAATAACATCCTTATATTCTTCTATTCTGTATATACTAATCTTTTACGTATATACTAACTCTGTTTCTCTCTCGATCTTTTTCAATCCTAACTGAAATTAAGGATGACCGTAAGTCTGTTATACTGTGTCTCTGTGTGGGTGTGTATATGTCCTGTGTGAATGTATTTACAGTGTCAGTACAGGCTTAAATTTCACACATTACGTTTGTGTCTTTGCAGCCCCAGAAGCTCCAGACAGACCCACTGTCACCACAGCGTCAGAAACCTCTGCCTACGTGACATGGATCCCTCGAGGAAACCGAGGCTTTCCCATTCAGTGCTTCCGTGTGGAGTATAAGAAGCTGAGGAAGGAGGGAGGAGGTGGTGGGAGTGAGTGGGACGTAGCAGAGGATAACATCCCTCCATCACGCCTTTCGGTGCAGATAAAAGGGCTGGAGAAAGGTGGGCTTCATCATTACCATACTCACCACCATCAACATCGGTAGCATTAACATCCAGTTTCAGTGTTATAATAATAATACATTTATGTATTTAAAAGCACCTTTATCAGGTTATAAAATAGCAAACAGAGCAAAACAGATTATATACAAGATATATATATACATCATCAGGAGTTATCAGGAGTGAAATATGAAGTACTTTTGCCATAAATTTGATGCAAGTAAACATTTGATTGTTTTAATAACGAGTGTTTGTGCATTACAGGGACTTCATACAAGTTTCGTGTTTTGGCTGTGAATGTGTTGGGAGCGAGCCCTCCGAGCACCCCCTCTAAAGCTTATACAGTGATGGGCAGCAGCCAGACCAACCCCCGTCCTGTCGATGGCCCCTACATCACCTATGTTGAAGCCATTAACGAGACCACCATCATCCTTAAGTGGACAGTGAGTATGCGCTCCTGAAGGCGATAGTTGGAGGAAAATCTAATTTACTCATTTGATTAATGTTTGCCGTCGTTTTTCTTTTTTGCACGAATACCTTAGAAGTAATGGAAGCTTATGGACAAGATTTAGGCTTTAAAGTGCTGTTAATGTTTTTAAACAGTGCACTGTGGTTTAGTTTATTATTGTATTTAAAGGGGAACTCCACCGAGTTTTCAAAATCTCTGCCTAATTAAATAGTTAAGGTGTGAAGAAAGTCATTCTGAGTGGTTTGGTGTGAAATGCTCCTTTGGGGAGAAACGTACCAAGCCAAAATTGTTCACAGCGCTGGTGATAGGGCCCAGGCGTCCACCGCTAAAAGCTACCCCAAATGGCTATGAATACATTGTCATAGGTCTTAGACGTTGTTTTGCAATAGCTGTGTGATAGAATTGAAACTTATTCTAATGCATTCAGTTGTGGAGGGATACATGAAACTTTGAACCCTAGAAGTGACTAGAAGTGTATTTGTTTTAGTGAACCGTCACTTTAAATTTGTGCTTAATTGAGCTCAAAATGTTTGTTTGTTGTGTCTTAATTTGAATGTGATGCGTTTGTTCTTAGCACACAGAGAGCTCTTTCCTTCTAAGGTCTAGTTTAAATATAGTGTGTCTACAGATTCATTGAAGGAACGCTTTTTTTTTCTTCTTAGTACACACCAGTAAACAACACTCCCATCTACGGCTTCTACATCTACTACCGTCCCACCGACAGCGACAATGACAGTGACTATAAGAGAGATGTAGTGGAGGGTAAGTCGCAGCAGCTGTCACAGTAGCACAGTTCTGAGATCAGTGTTTGGGAGGATGTACTGAACGCAATATGATGGTTTTGTGCAGGTGACCGCTACTGGCATGCCATCACTAGTCTGCAGTCTGAAACAGCTTATGATATTAAGATGCAGTGTTTCAACGAGGGAGGTGTCAGCGAGTTCGGCAATGTCGTCATCTTAGAAACCAAAGGTACGTTCCCCGGTGCTCTTTTCCTGATATCTTGCCCGATGGCGTGAGTGAGTTTGAATGCACCACTTATACCCAGAATATGTCGGAATATGTGCTCAGGCGTGCAAATGTCAATGCGTATTTTATGGATCATGTTTTGTTGAATTTCTGAGTGAAAAAAATAAATACATGCTCTGCAGTGAATGCACCAGTACTAGTATTTGCTGAATTTAACACAGGGGGGAAAACATAATACCAAATGCGGCCCGTGCAAAAGTTATGTTTTCTAATTTATGTTGAAACTTTCTTCAGTGTGTTAAACTCAGCTATTGTGCACTACAATTTGCACCATATTCAAATCGTTCCCCAGTAGAGGATGAAATAACTTATTTTCACTTAGAAAATCAACAAAATATAATTTTAGATTAGATTCAACTCTGTCATTGTGCAGAGTACAGGTACAGAGCCAGTGAAATGCAGTTAGCATCTAACCAGAAGTGCAAAACACAGTATTATTTACATATAATGTGCAGGAAAGTAACCATAGCAAGCCATGCAGAGCTTATAATATGTAGAGTTATGGGCAGTGGAGCGGTAGAAAATACAGATCTATGAGTGGAGAGAATACATGGTAGGTTGTGTGTACGGTGGGAGCACATATGTAATGGGGAGTATGCCGAGTGAAAGCTTACAGTGAGTTTATATGTACAGTAACTGGGCAGATAGGATTAGTGCAGTAACAGACTGTGCAAATATGAATAATGCATAAAGGCATAAAGTACAGTTCAGCGCAGGTGATGCAGTTAAAGTGGTGGTGTGGAGCTCAGCAGGGTCACAGCCTCAGGAAATAAGCTCCTTCTGAGCCTGCTGGTGCGGGAGACGAGGCTCCTGTACCACCAGCCAGATGGAAGGAGGGTACAAAGTCTGTGATTAGGATGAGAAACGTCCTTGATGATGTTTCCCGCCTTGCCCAGACAGCACTTATGGTACATGATTTCGATGGAGGGTAACTGGGTGCCTGTGAAGCGTTGGCCAGGTTTCACCACCCGCTGGAGGGCTTTGCAGTCAGTTTGACAGTTGGTTTGAACCTTGGCATACAACTAACTGTGTGTTGTTTGAGGCAGTTGCGTTGTTATGCCACTCTGTAAACAATAGTTTTATAATAATGACAATATTTTTTAATAATAGTTTTAGGTTTTAGTTTTAACACTTCATGCTTTCGGTAGGAACATTAGAGAAACATTAAAACATCATAATTCAAATGTCATAATCCTCACAATTATAAACTGTAGAAGAAGAGCATTCCCAGTGCACTCATTCAATAAACACATCTATCAATACCCGTATTTATTTTATTTCTTCATTTAAATGCATGTCTGTATTTACAATTTTCAGCTCGACCCAACCAGAAACACACCACCCCGGAGACTTCCTCTTCCCACCCAGACACCGGAGGTCCTGTGCCGCGCCCAAGTGACCTGCCCTACCTGATCGTGGGTGTGGTTGTGCTGGGAGCACTCGTCTTTATCATCGTGGCCTTCATTCCATTCTGTCTGTGGAGAGCCTGGGCCAAGCAGAGTGAGTGCACTCATCCAGGCAGTTACAGAGACTGAACAATTAAGAAGCTCAGTTTAGGCCTGTCATAATTATTACATAATCTTAGTTATTTTCATCTTATTTAAATATAAGTTATAGTTCTGTACCAGTAAATATAGTTCAGTCATTCATATCTTAGTGCTAAAGTATATTGTTGCTGTTGTGGTAACTGTATTGGAGAAGGAAACATGCTGCTGATATCTGTCAGTGTAACTTCAAATATTGCTTTTCATAACTCTATTAATCTTAAACCTTTCACACCAAACAGTGGCAGTTAAAAAAGCAGACAGCTGTGATGTTAATGCTCGGTCCGTTTGTATTTCAGAACAAACTTCAGATATGTGTTTCCCTGCGGTGGCGGCACCCCTGCCCTCCTGCCAGTACACCATGGTGCCGTTGCAGGGTATGGCGCTGGTAGGACACTGTCCTCTGGACTCCCACCTGACCCCTGGCCATACTGCCTATTCACCAAAAGGAGAGTACACCGCCAACGGGAAACATCACAATCACTGCCTACCTGGACTACAGCAGGTAAGAACTGTTCTACGGACAACGTGTCTAAACACAGAATAGTTTACAGGGTGCCACAAAACACCGTCTATCACAGCAACTGAATTAGTTTAAAGGAGTTTGTTTTTCCATGTATGGTTGATAATCACAGACAACAGATCATTTTGATGTGTTTCCCGGTAGTTAGTAAATGACCAGAAATCCTATTGACTCAGACCCCAAAACGTACTGACTAAACCGCAGATAATTTCCTTCATCATTCATCATCAGATTTAAACACATTGTAAAGTGCAGCTGGTATTTACAGATGTAGAAACGTTTAGGTTCCTTTAAATCACTCACACATAGCCAACTATGCTCTGACCTGAAGATCTGGTGCTGCACAGCTTTTAGTGACTAATGACAAAAATTAAATATTAAATATTAAAACAAAACCAAGAGAATCAGAGTAAAACATTTTATCAGAAGCACACAGGCAGGAACACGTTGTCCTTGTGGTCTAGGTATTTAAGATTATACAGGCCCATCTTCCACTGCTTATTTAAACCCCACAACAGACGGTGGAGGAACAGTACTGCAATTAATGTACAATGTGTCAAAAGTGTACATAAATAAAATACGTGAATAAAATGCTGCTTTTCCGTTTACTTACTCTGGACAGTAAATGTGTCAGTAATACTGTTTATTTAAATGTGATAATCAAGCGAGTAGTATTTTTTCAGTGCACTGAGAGCAGCATGAGTACTATCATTTGTGTGAGTTTGGTTTAAGTATGAAAGGTTATGAAGGTGTTAACGCATGTAGGCCAGACATGTGAAGACTTGTTTCTCTTGCAGGAGGATGGGGGTTGTGACATGGAGTGTGGAACGTTATTGCCACAGAGCCTTTCCAACGGACATTCACATCCCTATCACTACTCGAATGGGTAAGGATGATTCATTTTAGCCCTGATTTTGTGAAGCTCCCTGTCAAGAACTGGCCAAGAAGCTAACATGGTCATTATTGATCTGCAGACGAGGGTGTTAGATCACTAAATCAGCTATACTGAGCACAGTTTATTTGAGCCTTTTTTCTATATTCATTATGTAATATGTGTGGTTGTATTAGCTGTAACTAGGCTCCGCCGCTGGGACAGGAATGTTTTGACCTATCCAGAAAGAGCTAGTGTGCTGGGAAGTAGCAGTTAGTTCTCAGTCTTCAGACAAGTCGTATGATTAGTTCTACAAGGTGTTCTTGCTGTCGGGTTGGACTGAGAACCTCTATGGAGATAAGATCGGGGACCTCTGATGTAGATACACAAAACTGTTTATGTCATGCATTTGCGTGCTTTTGTAAAGAACCGATGAATTTAAGTTTCTACTAAGATTGTTCATCTAGATCTACCAAGCTAGTCAAAAATGACTTTCATTAACATACTCTTGGCTATCCACAGTGTTCCTGCCCATGTGGACGAGGAGGGGAGCTGTGAGCCTGACGATTCCACCATAGAGCTCCTCAGCTCTCAACCTGAACACCCTGAGCACACACCAGAGAACCACACTCTCTCTGAGACGCTACACTTAGAAGAGATAACTGCAGGTTAGTGTACCCAGCGTCTCGTAACTGGAACTGGACTGCTGATCTATCCAGGCTACACCCTGTTGTAGTAACTTTTGAGCAGCTAGATACGTGTTACAGACAGTTGGCTCATTCAGTCTAATGAGAAACTGTAACACACAAGTGGTTTGAGATACGAATCTCTTCTTCCCCCCTTTCTCTCTCCAGACCTGCCACTGTTAGCAGCATCAGGCGACACTGGCACCACTATGGCACCGCAAGATGCAGTGCAACAGGAAGTCAGCAAGATCCGGTGTGAAAGTCATCTACAGGAGCGTGAACCATGGGATGGATGAACAGAAAAGAAAAACAAACAAAAAAAAAGAACAGAGAAAGTATTTATTTTTGTATAACAGATACTATATTTATATATTTATGCCTGTGTAAATAGTACAGTTTTGTTATCCTGTATATATGGATTGTTTATATCAGATAAACGTGTATTAGTATGTTTTGCTTGTCACCACCAGGACAAAGGGAGATCCTAACAGAAGAAATTTGAGTAGTCATCTTTCTGACAAACAGCTGGGCATAAATAGATTTCACACGCTTCTTTATCTAGCTTCTGCTGGAAACCTTACCAGTGTTGTTCATGCTTAACCGACTGTCCCGACTGCTAGAATGTGGAGAGCCTGAAACAAAACAGGCCACTAGCTTAAGAACTAAACACCAGGCACAATGCAGTATTTAGCAGCATCCCTTCACGTCACACGCGCCATCTTATGAACTTCTGTTTGATTGTATGATTGTAACTTTTATAACATTCTCACTGAATGACATGTGGCATTATTGGTGGTGGTAGGCTTCTCGGTGCAGTGTTCAACAGTTCTTGTACATATATCACTAAAACTATGTATTTCATTATTAACAAAGTATTAACAAATTGTATGCAATGTATCAGCACCATGCCTTTAGTAACATTGACTATGAATATTTTTAATAACTGAATGGGAAACCTGGAATGAACACATCTACCTTAGATTATACTGGTTTTTAGGGGCTTGGTTGATGTTAAGGAGCTACGTGTAGGCTTGATACAAGGAAGCTGTTTTAGAAATAAGCACATTTTATTTATGGTCTTGCCAAGAATGAATTACAAGCTCAACAATCTTGAATCTAGCTCCGTGGAATCAGGTTTGGCTCTGAAGATCAGAACTTACAGTTTCAGTGAACTGTACTACACTACTGCATCAGTATTAGCCTTCTCACAAAGTGCTGAACTATGAAATAATGAAGGAAAACATGAATCTACAACTCATTTTAGAAGTGTGTGTAGCTGTTGTGGTTACATATCTTTAAGCACTATTGCATGTAAATAAAGCTAAAGAAATCACAGTGAACTGGATTCTGTTTTCATTGCATCTGAAACGTCCCTCAGTGGCACCTTCGCACCTGATGTCTGAGTAAAACATACCTGAAGTCTTCTGCATTACTGGATATGAGAATTATTGTCTCTTATACAACACAATGCTACCAATGCAACACATACACTATATTGCCAAAAGTCTTCACTCACTCATCCAAATCGCTCAATTCAGGTGTTCCAATTAGTTCCATGGCCACAGGTGTATAAAACCAAGCACCTAGGCATGCAGACTGCTCCTACAGACACTAGTGAAAGAATGGGTCGCTCTCAGGAGCTCAGTGAGTTCCAGCATGGTACTGTGATAGGATGCCACCTGTGCAGTCCAGTCGTGAAATTTCCTCACTACTAAATATTCCACAGTCAACTGTCAGTGGGATTATAACACAGTGGAAGCGATAGGGAACGACAGCAAGTCAGCCACAAAGTAGTAGGCCAGGTAACATGACAGAGCAGGGTCAGTGGATGCTGAGGCACATAGTGCACAGAGGTCACCAACTTTCTGCAGTGTGAATTACTACAGACCTCCGAACTTCATGTGGCCTTCAGATTAGTTCAAGAACAGTGCCTAGAGAGCTTTGTGGAATGGCTTTCCATGGCCGAGCAGCTGCATCCAAGCCTTACATCGCCGAGCGCAATGCAAAGTGGCGAAGGCAGTGGCGTAAAGCTCTCTGGAGTGTCAAATGGTGTCACTCCGTCTGGCAATCCGATGGACCAGTCTGGGTTTGGTGTTCAAGAACTTGACTGGCCTGCACAGAATCCTGACCTCAACCCGAGAGAACACCTTGGGGATGAATTAGAGCGGAGACTGTGAGCCAGGCCTTCTCGTCCAACACCAGTGCCTGACCTCATGAATACCCCTCTGGAAGAATGGGCAAATATTCCCATAAACACATTCCTAAACCTTGTGGAAAGCCTTCCCAGAGGAGTTGAAGCTGTTGTAGCTGTAAAGGGTGGGCCGACATCGTATTAAACCCTATGGATTAAGAATGGGATGTCACTTAAGTTCATATGCGTGTGAAGGCAGAGGAGTGAATACTTTTGGCACTGTGGTGTAGCATTCTCAGTATATCAGAGCACGAGTGATGAAATGTATGCTACAGGCTGAATGCATGTCCAAAAGTCTGTGGACACCTGCTTATCCGAGATGTATTAAGTTTTGCTTTATTCAGTTTTTGAGATTAAACAAAGTGCATTCAGAGTTGTTTGATGAAATTGCAGAAGACCATCACTGCTGAAAACCTGACTGACTCGATTCCTTTACAGTGATGGTGATAGGAACCAGGGATCTCTACAGAACTAACAGAACCATTTTATTCACCACCAGTGAACCTACTGAGTAGCAGTCTTTGATATGTAATGTAAATGATGGTTAAATAGTGATACATCTCTGTCGGATTTAGGGGGACCTTTTGGCAGAAGTGGAATATAGCACACAAACTGTTTTCATTAGTGTACTATATGTATCTGTTACTACAATTTAGATTTTGCCAGCACTTTTTGAATGATGGTTTTTGATGCATCAATAAAAAACACACCACAAACTTAATTACAAAACAAAAACATTTTAATAATTGTCTTTTGAGTATTTACAGTATCTACACAACACCAAGAGTTTTACATAAATAAGTCAAAGTACTTTAACTCGTTGATATTTCACTAATCAATGAAAACCTTACTCTCTTTAAGAGATGGAAAATCCTTTAAAAAGAACTTTAGCAAAGCAAGTCCTTTAAAAGGCCATCAAACATAGTCTTTGAAAGGTCAGTCGAGGCTGTGAGCGTCCACAAAAAAAAAAAAAAAAAAAAAAAAAAAAAAAGAAACACAGGGTATATCTGTTGTGGCATCATCATGTCAAGTATTAACTGCTTTAGTCATTTAGGCGTTTGACACCTCAGCCGTTATTGGTCAATGAAAAATAGAAAGCTAGGCCTGAACTGGGCTGCTCTCTCTGCCAGGATTAAAAGTAAACCTTGCACACTAGAAGCCTAGACTTGGCAATGTAATATGTCCTGGAAGTTGGAAATTTAATCAGGCAAGTTTAAATTGTGTCCACTCTTGCAGTTTGGGGCACTTTGAGGGCAAAACAAGTAAAGACTGCAGGTTTACGGATATGTATCGGTTCTCTCAAAGTTATTGTTCTTTCCAGAAGTTTCCATAACAGCGTGTTAGAAAGTCTGAAACACACTTAGCCCAATACTGTTTTGACGTAGTATCCGGGCGAGGGTGTGAGCTGGTACCCCATGCTTTTGCACATCTGTCAAACAGGAAACATTTACCAGACATAATAACGCAAGGGTGAACTTTGGGACAGGTTGTTTTTCTTTGTCAATTAAGAATTCATCCAGACATACCCGACAGTTTAGCCCTTGAAATGGCTCAGAGAGACAGAGGAGTTCACCTATCCCATGGACCTATGGCACCTATGGGTGAAGCGCAGCCCAAATATGCTGGATGGTCAAAATTCCACTTATCAGAAAATGACAGTGGTAGTTCTGCCACAGGGTTAATATATCATTATCTGCAGCTTTAAACAGCAGAGGTCCCATCATGACCAAGAATGTGACTGATATTGTGGGCTGGCCGATTAGACTGTTTGCTGGAGTCGGATGAGGAAGTATTGGCAAGTGACAATAAAGGGGACATTGGCATAGAGGAACCGTCAGGGGGCATTGCTGTGGCTATTTCAGGAAACAGGGAAGTCAAGTTAAAATTGGATAAATGGGGAGTAATGCCTGAGGAGTTTGCTATAGGCATTGGTGTAATATCCGTAAGCAGTGGGTAGCTTGCCTGTGCAAAGCCCACAGGACGAGGTGGAGAGAGAATAGAGCCGAAGCGATTGTTAAGTGGGGCAGTGCTACTCTTATCAGCACTTGGACTTGTAAACATCTGGTTAGAGAAATACTGCAAAGGAATCTCACTCGGAAGGCTTGGATGAGCAGCAGGTGAATATGAAGGGTAGAAGGAAGGCAGAGTGTTCTGAGGCTCCACAGGGAGGAGAGCAGGAGTGCGCGAGGCACTGGGCTGGGTGACTGGGGGAATGAAAGATGCATTTGCATTAATTGGAGGTGGAGGGTTCATGCCTCCTTCAGCAATAAAGGAAAAGCCAAAGTTCTGGGTGAGATGCTGATCTGAAACCAAGTTGTTGTCGCTGCCGACCTGTGCACCATCTGCCATAAAACGCACAATGCTTCTCCGTCGAGGTTCACCACCCGTCTGTGGGCGTCCAAGCAATACGCCTCCACTTGATGGAAGTGTCAAAGAACCCTCAGGATCAAATGAGTTTACAGGTCTCAAGTTGCCCGATCTAGGTCGATCTCCTGGGCGGATCTTTGTGCTTTGCGGATCCGGTCCAATATGGTGAGTTCGCTGACTGACAGCCGAAAGAGACCTGGTGGAGCCTTGGGCACGCCCTGTATCTGAGCTACTGTGTGGTGTTGAAGGAGGATGTGGCAGAACCGATCTCACAGAGGAGACATGCAAATTCCCACTAACCTGAGAAATGTGTCCTTTATTATTGTCCCCAAGGTGCATGGGAGGAGCAGTCTGTGCAGCGTGCAAGTTAGGACTTGAGGCTTTAGCCTGTAGGTCTCCAGAAGAAACCCCAGGAACACAGTTGTACTCTACACTCGATGGGGGGCATCCTTGTGTGGCCCTCTGGTGTCCACTTTGATCAGGAAGGTGTGGTGCCAAAAGACTTTGCATAAAGCTCTGATGGCATGCATCTTGCTCACGTGGCAACCCTGCTCCAGCTTGTACCCCCTGTGCCGAAGGATGTGTCCCATAAGTAACGCGGGCACGCCCATCCCCAGAAGGACCAGTCCCTATTCTGAACCCTGCTTGTGGCTGAGGACCCCTCTGAACTGGCGCCACAGATTTACTGCTCATATCACCACTTCGAGACACCTGTACTTCAAAGTTGCTTAGCTGATGCCCACCAACAAGAGTTTTGAATGGCAAGCAGTCTGATATTCGTTGGATGTCTGCAGTTCCTGGGTGGTCTTGGGGTAGCCTACTTTGCGGATTATGGGCAATATTTCCTTTACCACGCGAGGAGTCAACGTAACCTTGCAATTCTGACTGATCCTGTGAACTTCCACGAGACGCCTGCAGATGAAGCCCCAGTCGCTGGTCACCAGCAGATGAAGTCTTACCAATAAGTGCCTCAGCAGAATAACTAGAAAGGCGATGGCGTTCTTGTCGTGATGGAGTACAGGCAAGATCTGATGACCGAGAAGCAGGATTGCTAGCCTGCGAGGTCAGCTGCTGCTCTAAAGTGCGAGAACCCATTAGTCTTTGCATAGCTCCATGATCCTGCCCAGGCTGGCGGTCCTGTTGACTTAAATGGCTGCTCTGATGAGCCCTGGGACCAGCCTGTTGGCCCTCACAATTCTTTTCTTGTCGACTGCCAAAGTGTTGCTGCTGCTGAATCTGCTGCTGAAGATGCTGATGTCGTGAATGTGAGCTCTGTTGCTGTATTTGCTGCTGCTGCTGTTGCTGCTGGTGTGGCTGTTGCTGCTGTGGAAGCTGCTGTTTTTGTTGTGGTTGGTGCTGCTGTGGTTGTTGCTGATGCTGTTGGTGCTGCTGGGATTGCTGTTGCTGCTGCTGTTGGTGTTGCTGAGCTTGCTGCTGATGCTGCTGAGACTGCTGCTGCTGCTGCTGTTGTTGTTGTTGTTGTTGTTGATGCTGCTGATGCTGCTGTTGCGGCTGCACGCCACTCTTTTCCATGTGATGTTGTTTCTGCAAACCAACAGGGGTTCCTGTCTGACCACCACGCACTACTCTCTTTTTATGCACATGCTGATCTTGTAGTAAAGTCCTCTGCTGAATTCCATGGATCTGAGTTTCGGGTTGTGTAAGGTGATGATGAAGTTGGTAGAGGTGTCTCTGTTGCTCCTGTTGTTGCTGATGTTTGAGGTAAATGTTGCCTCCCACATTCTGGCCAGGTTGCGAAGTCCCATGCTGTGCATGTCCCTGTTGAAGGTGCACTGCACTTGACTGATTTTGTTCATGTGGTGGTAGCTGAGTAGGACAGTGTCCTTCAGATGGCCGAAGCACAGTACTCATGAAAGTGTTTCCAGAAAACAGTGGCCCTCCTCCATCAGGGTGATTCCTCGTCATAACTGTTGAGGAGCTTGAGGGCATTTGTCCAGACATTACTTGGACATGTTCCGACGCCTTAACATCTATCCTTCCAACACTAGCAGCTGGGCATGGCTTTGAACGCTTGTTAATAGGAAGAACAAGGTCCTCCTGGGCAGAACGTTTAGGCATATCTTTTTGATGTCGCTCAGGAATCCCAGCACCTACATGAGGTCTCATCAGGGCACTTTTCAAAGGTGTATATTCATTAATTTGCCCTGGGACAGAGCAGTTTGGGGTAACCTGAGATGACTGAGACACCAAAGTTGCCACTCCCCCCGGTGATGGAACAGATACCTGCTGACCAAGGTTAGGTGACCCTGGGTAAGGTTGTACAGAGCTTGGCCTGATAAGGTTGTTGACATTAAGACTAGTGAGGGTACTAGGTTGCGACTGAGAATAAGCCATGCTCTGTGGAAGCCGGACACCAGTTGCACCACTACCTGAAACCTCAACCAGAGGACCACGGACTGAAACCTGGGATGGGGTCTTTGACACTGTTAAGTCAGCCTGTTTTGTTTGCTTTAGCTGTTGGTTTGTGACCCTTTCCTTGATGATATTGGTTTGCTGTGTTTTTGGGAGATCCCATCCAGTCGCAGTTGTACTTGAAGGGTTGTCACCACTACAACTACCACTTCTTCTTCCTGGGCTGTCTTGCTCAAAAATGGCTCTAGCAGCCATTGCTAAGATTTCCGCCTGCTCAGATGTGAAGCTAAAAGCTCCAAATGTATTAGGACAGGCAGTAATATTATGCCCTGTTGGAAGCAATGATGCAACTGAAAACCCCCGGCTACCTGAACCTCCTGCCATTGGTGAATCAGCCTGTCTGTTTGTCACTAGCGGAGACTCAAAAGATTCATTTTCCAAAGTTGATGCCTCCTGGGAAAGAACAGTCTCTTTCTGTGAGAATGAACCTGCTTCTGTTATACCCTCTGGGGTCTCACTTGAATGTTGCCCTCTGACGGTTTCTTTGCCCTGATTTGATTCTGTAAGTTTGACATTCATAGAATCAACGTGACTAGTGGGTGGCATAGACATCATTTCTGGCTGTTTCCGTGGCTTGCTAAAAGCGTTCCTAGACTCTTGAGACAGAACGGGAGGTGTGGAGTCTGAAGCTACTGATATAGGTGGACCTGAACAAGAAGCAGATGTCACAGGCAAAGGAAAATGTGTCTGAATCTGTGGAGAGTCCACTGACTTACAGTTATCTGCTCTTGCATCCTTGGTTTCAACTTGTGAAATGCTCTGCAGGAGGGAAACTGTTGGTCCACTCTTTGTTGGACCAACACTGGTGTCCGATTGTGTACTCTGGGGTGGGTGAAGTGCAGAACCAACAGATGAACCCACCGATTTATTTTCTGTAGAGCTGACACTGGTAAATGTGGATTTGTTCTGGGCTAAACTGGCGGTTGATTCTGTTAATCTGCAGCTTGTAGAACTACTGTTGACTAATTTATTTGAAGAAACTGTTTTAGTCAATGCACTGGATGCAGAATTACCACTCATCACAGATCTTGACTCTTGAAAACCAGTGTCCAATGTGCTAGGCTGCGAGGATTGGACTCCACTAATTGTTGTTTCATTTGTTTGAAGGTCAATATCAGGATTTAAAGTAACACCACTATTTGTATGGACTACTAAACTATTCTGAGGTGAACTTACAACAGTATTAATAGTACTAACCGTTAAACTTTGGGGGGTGGTATCAGTAGGTCCTTCTTTATTCTTTGATGGTCCGTCCACTAGGGAAGTCACATTAGAACCACTTGCCAAGGAACAGACGGAACGGTCAGTTGCTCTGCTGCTTGAACTAACACTGATGGCTGAAGAATTGCTGCATGTTGAAGCCACACTGATGACCGCAGGTTTTGTCTGAGTGCTAGCTTTAACGCTTATATCTTCTCGAGCAGAATCCATGTTTAACGCACTTGACGAAAGTCCTTGCTTACCATTTCCCACAGACGCCTTTCTTTGTGCTGGCTTTGCTGCAATTCGGCACACGCTTCTCTTCTGTTTCGGCTCTTTTCTCCTAGCCGATTTAGCCCTTTTAGAGGACATTTGTTTTGGTTGGTTAACAGAGACTGCACTGCTCTTCTTTGGAAGGATGTTAACTGCACAACCGATTGATGCTGTAGACACAGAGACAGTGGGGGACAGAACAGTCTCAGCAGAAGCACTGAATCCTAAGACAGGCTTGGCTTGAGAAGACTGCACTGTAGTGTTTGATAGTGGTGCAATGGTGTGTTGTTGTAAACCGCTTTGACTTGAGACCTGTGAAATGCTCTGGCTAAGGCTACTGAGGGCTCCCAAACAATTTAATGCAACATTGGTGCTGGATTCCTCACTGGTGGGTTGAATGATTTGTGTAGCACTTTGGCTAACCTGAGAGCTCCCATTCTCCGCTGACTTCACTGATTGTAAAACATAGACTTGTCCATTCACAGTGATAGTCTGGGGTGCCTGTGTGTGCATCTGCGTCTGCACCTGCGTCTGCGTCTGCACCTGCGTCTGCACCTGCGTCTGCACCTGCGTCTGCGTAGTGGGACGAGGAAGGATGTGAACTAGTTGTTTTGTCACATTCGCTTGGACAGCCGTAGTGCAAGGGGAGCTCGAAGTGGTGGCATGATTAGGTAAAGTGGTTGGAGCTGTAGTTGGAACAATACTCGTCTGATGGTTCTGAGGAGCAGGGGTCATGGTTGGTGTCTGGATTATGACGATGTGCTGGCATGGCGCATGGCTGGTTACATCTTCCCTAATTACTTGTGGAGCTGGACATGGACTGGCCTGCTGAAGAATAACAACATTTGGATTGTTTTGAGGGGGAGCCGTCCCAATAACTGGCGCCCCATCAGAGTTCATCTGCAGAACCTGCATGGCCTGAAGTACTGGCAGTGTGGCAGCTTGAGGCTGGGGCACAACAGTGTGCTGAAGTGGAGGCACAATGGCAGACTGGGACTGGGGCATCATCGCTGGATGGGCTTGAGACTGAGATGGCATAGCAGGTTGGGATTCAGGCTGGGGTGGTATAGCATGGTGAAGTTGAGGCTTAGGTTGTATGGCTGGGTAAGAGTGGGACTGGGCTGGAGGAACAGCTTTTGGTAATATTGCAGGCTGAGCCGCGACAGCTGTTTGTGGCTGAGTCAATAACGTTGTCTGTGGTACAACAGATGGCTGATGAAGTACCGCAGGTTGAGACACCACAGTTGCCTGTGATAAAAGTGATGCCTGAGTAACTACAGCTGCCTGAGGAAGCATAGCTGGATACAACTGGGGAGGTCTAGGCCGTAAAGGGATTTGTGCCGGTGCAGGGGTTTGTAGTTGCATAGACACTTGTGTTTGTAACTGAAGGTTAGTGGGATGCACAGAGGGATTTGCCACAACTGGACATACAGACAGCTGCTGAACATTCTGACCAGAATTACTGGATTCTGTGGACAGAGCTTGACAAACAGGCTGTACCGTGTTACCAGTGAGTTGTAGTGTTGTCCATGTGGTCTGGGTGCTGCTAGCAGCACTGGTCCTGTGATGGGTAGAGGTGGTTGGTAATGTATGGGCTAGGGATCTGATTTCAGTATCCTGTTGGAACACTGAAGAAGCATCTGACACAAGGGAGTTACTGACGACCGTTTGAGGCAAGGAAGTGAGACTAATTATAGGCTGAATTCGGAGAGGCGTTGGGAGACTGGTGGAAGATGCGAGACTTGATGTTGCGTTGGCTGGCTGAGTTTGTTGAAGAGGTGCAGTGACTGCATGCTTGGGACATAAGCCTTGAAGAGTAATATAATTCACAGGAGGAGGCAATTTTGGAGCCACTGGAGCCACAGCAGTGTACTGTTCAACAACTGCAAGGCAGGGTTTAGACACAGCAGGAATGAGAGTTGCCAGTGGAATGTGCGAAGATGCAGTGGACGAGACTATTATTTCATTTATCTGCGCGCCATTCGGGACACCGAGTGTTTGACCTGCACCCATCTGGACGTCACAAGATGGCTGGATGGTTATAGCATTTACTGGTTGCTTTTCGACGTGAGGGACAGGATTTGAAGAAATGCATTTTTTAGCCGTAGAAGAAGCTGTAGAATCTCCGTTAGAGTACACGATTATCCCCTTCGACATCAAGTGAGTTGGTGTGATTTTTGCTACCTTTGCGCAGCGTTGCTTGCCTTTCCAGTGAATAGTGGGGTCATCCAGAAAGTTGATGCCATTAGCTTTGAGGAGCTCAATGTAATGAGCACTTTCCTTTCTTAAGTCCTCCAACTGCTGTCGTAGGTGTTTTATCTCCTCTGCTGCAGAGATATGATCAATATTGTTCTCAACATAAGTTGCGGAGACTGCATACTGAGCATTTCATTTAATAACACCCTATAACACACAAGCATTGTCTCACTAGAGAATCCAACATCCCATTACTAGAACTACAATTAGCATCCGCTAGAGCTATAGTCATCTCTTACCTTGTACTTTGTCTCCTCCATTGAGAAGCATTTCATCGTTTTGCTGCTTTAACTCAGTGATGTAACGAAATGCTTCACCCAGAATCATATTTTTACTCTGTAATGCAAAAATAAAACAGTTAACAATGTAATTTACTGTTAATTCTATGTACCTCACACCATTCTTGACCATTTTATTATGTGTTATACCTGTTTTAGGGCCTGAGAGCACGGCAAGAGGTCTCCAATTCGTTTGATACCAGCATTGATCTTCTCTTTTCGGTGTCTTTCCACTGAATGACAAAAAAAAAAAAAAAAAGAGTATTGAATATGCAAAGTAAGAAAACATTAACTAAGAATATAAAAAAAGAAGTTGGAAACTATAATCCATGGTTTATAAAAGAACCTTAGTGGGCCTGAACAGAGTATTAGGGTCTGTCACAGTTATCACCTAAATTCAATTCTTTGAGATGATGTGAAATGGGTGCATTGGGTTGAGGCAAATAAATGGAAATAAAAGACGTCAGAAAACACTTCAATTTAGACCACCCATAAGAGCATCTCTACACTGCAATTAGTGCATTCAAATCCAATAATTGTGAAAGCCTATTTAAGATTAGTAATGTGCAGCATCATGAGAGTACAGTTCAAAGGGATGCAGAAACGTACAGTGTTAGAAACTAGTTACTGGATGATAATAGTAGAGACTGACTGATTGCCATTTTGCACTGACTGCTTGGGCGATTCCAATTTCTATTTTGACCTTTTTTTCCACACAATTCTGATTATCTTTCTTTTAAGAATTATTTTTGATAGCGTACGCCAACTTTTTTTGTATTTGTTAATGGAAAATTCTCACATCTTGATATAAACTGGAAATTTGGGAATCACTGAACAATCCAACACTGACGTCAAGCCTATGTTAGATGTCCAAACGTCTAATACGCCATTAGACGTTTAGACATCTAACTTAGGCTTGACGTCAGTGTTGAAGTGGTTCCAGTGGTGTCTGAAACTGGTAAATAGCACTTGAATGAGAATACGACCTTTAACTTTTTACACAAACAAAAAATGCTAAACTTGAAATGAATGTTTAAAAAAAATCACTACCTGATGCATGTCTGTTAGACGTGCTTCTTAACACCAAAGAAAAAGCAGGATATGTATTCTCCAGACCGCTATGCTTTCTTTTTTCTGTGTGGGAGAAGTATTAATGACCCCTCAAACAGAGTCGTATTCAGCAGTTAACCATCTGGTATATACAACCTTCTGAGGAGCACCCGAACTCAGCACCATTGCTGCTTTGGAATTGGCTTGTATCTGCTGAGTGTGTGGCCTGACCAAATGAAACAATTCTGGTAACGCAATGTCCGAGAACTACTTGGTTTTGTGCATTTTTGTATTGCTGATAAATGAGAGCAGAGGCTGCAGGCTTGTGGCTGTCTCTGCACTCTTGCTAGTTTTCAGGTTGTTCTGTGAGCTTTTATGCTGACTAAGTGTGTGTGTGCGGGGGGGGCTGTGCCTGCGCTGCTGTTAAGCAACGTGAAGCATTGCATGGTGAGTGATTCAATTTTGCCGGTACAGATTTGGATACAAGAGACTGATCCTGGTCACAGGCCGATCAATCATTGCATCTTTGGATAACACATGCAGGCACAAAGGCGAAACTGATACCGATATGTGTACCTATAGACTGCCTATAGTTTAGGTATTATTAGTTCCAGTGGAACAAAACTTGTGGAAAACACTACATCGCAATATAACAAATGAGCTAATCAATTATTTATATTGTTATTTCAGGCCTAATCATCAGCTGAATAACCATATAACCCAATCAGTATGCTAACAATATAATTCATGTGTATAAACATTTGACCTTCAATGTAAGGTGCTATGGTAATTACACTAGAGGCGCTGACCTACTCCTAAAGAAAGTAGTGAGAGTTTATGAAGCTTTCCTCACCTGCATTGTGTGTCTCTTTGTTTTTCTTCCTCCTGGCATTGAGCAAAACACAATAAATCAGCACTTAATTTCTATTCAATTAACATAACCAGAACTTTCATTCTGATACAAACGGCCGTGTCACGGTTATGCAGTAGGCTAATATTAAATAACTACCTTATTGGTTTTTGAGTAGTAGGCTGATTCTGTATTATCTCCGGCATTGTGGCACACACTGCAGCCTGTGTCAGAAACACACTGTGAGAAACGGAAATCACTTTGAAGAAAACACAACAAACATCTGTTAAACATATGACAGAGAACAAAACAGAGCTATAAACACGTCCTACCTTCCAGCAGTGGGCGAGGGAGTAATACGTACGCCAGCTTAAAAGTCTCAGGAATCACTCCCCTGAGATCTTCATTAAAGTACTCACTGTGAAGTCAGAAAATGGTAGGCAAGCAAAAATACAAGAAAGGTACAATAATTAATAAGTATCTGCAGAAGGCAAAGGCTGTTAAATAGAGCAAGAAAGTTCAACTAAGTTCGCTATCACAATCAAGTGAGGGCCTATTTAACGATACCCAATTTTCAAGTTTCCCAAAATTCAGTATTCGGACACACCTTCTTAAAAGTGAGTTAAGTGATCTTAAGGTGCACCCATCGCAAAAACAGGTGTTTAGCTGTGCACACCCAGCTTTTATAATTTAAGCACTGCCAACAGAATGGGAGGCTCCAGAGCCACCACACATGAGTCTAAGGCACTGTTCAGACTGCTGCCAGCCCAAATCGGATTTCTGGAATATCCAAATAGATTTTTGGAAATCTGGACAGCAAAAAAAACCAAAAAAACAAAAACACATTAAATTCCATTTTTAGCAAAACGGATCCAAACCACATTTGGAGGCGGTTTTAAATGGAATTCCAATGGGATTTTTACAGATGCGTCTCAGGAAGTGCTGGGACTTGTTATCTGTGTCAATACCACAGCAACCCCTGCAATATAACACTGTGGACAGTCGTCTCGGAAGATCTGATTTATTAAACAAATCCGATTTGCCTGCAATCGGAACACAGTCTTAGATTAGCATACTCAATGCAAAAGAAGCTTCGAGACGATTTGGAGTGATTCAGAACTGATCATCCAACATTAGGACCTGACCTCCCCAATGCTACTGTGACTGAATGCAATAAAATCCTCACAGCAATGTTACAATATCTAGTGTAAAAGCCACTGTACATGAGCAGATGCAGTTACTGCAGCAAATGGAGGTGACAAACTCCAGGGTTCATAAGACACGTTGGATAAGCAACTGTCTGCAAACTTCTGGACATGCATTACACATGTCCTCTAGCCCCACATGTCCCCTATAAAGAGAGCAATCTTTTTAAATGTGCAGTCTTGCGTCTTAATAAGTCTGAGTGTGCTAATAAGTCTTAAAGTGAACCCCAACCCAAGTCTAAAACCACCTCTTCATCTCTGTTAGCTGATGGAGGACTTGTAAAGCCTACAGGAAGGTAGATCTCCATGAACAGGGCTGGTGACAACTGCCTTAGTGCCTCACCTCATTCACATTCTTCCACTCAGCAACACGCGTTTACCTCATAAACTTGTAATGTATGTAGACTACTCACAGGGCTCATCACGAAGTTACTCACACTCAACAAGCTCATAAAAGGACTACGCATCAACAATATAAGCTTATTCGATTAGCTGGCTATCGCTAAAGCTATCTAGTTCGGCTAGCCAGCATCACAGCTACCATTAAACAAGAGCTCATTTACATGGTCTGGATGAACATTCGGAGGAATTAAATCTGTGACTAAAATGAGTTATTATGATTAGTTATACTGTGTCAGTCAACAAACCGACTTCAGAGTCCACTGACACTGACAGCACAACTTAGCTAGCTAACTAGCTGTATTGGCTAATCTAGGTAACCTTCTAAAAAGCTACACGTCAGTGTTATGGACAAGACCGCCAGCTGCAGTAACAAAGACACTTATAAACCTAGAAAAAAGTGAGAAACAGCGCCGACATCCCCCTTTTACTCCTATAAACAGTTTCCCGGAGCTGCTATGACCAGTTAGCATCTGAGCTAAAAACAACTAGCTAGCGTTAGCCGACTTAGCCTCTCGGCTAGCTTATGTTAAGCTACAGACACACTGCACATTTACAAACCAAAAATATTAGCTGCCCCGAGTTCGCTGCAGTTTAAGACATAGAAAACCTACCAATATCTCCTGCATCCTGTACCAAACAACAGAAAATCCCCCCGAAAAAAACTTTGCTGATCCCTTTTAATATCACTTCATCTTTTCCAATCCTGACACAAAGTAGGCGGGCCAAGTCAAAGAACCGACCAATCACGGCGAAGAATATAAAATACGGGCCAATAAGGAGCCAAGACGCAGCAACCGTGCGTGGTTTATCCTGGGATAATCAATAAATCAGCATTCGAAGAATTTGCACAAACTGCTGCTTTTAATAATAATAATAATAATAATAATAATAAAAACAAAAAATAGTGTGTATGATTAGATATGTTTCTTTATATTTATATATATATTCATAAGGTATATTATTAGAATTTTACATGTAAATAATTTTGAAATAATATTTAAAATAAGGTATTTATTCAATTTCACTATACATATATTTCTTGACCAAAAAATGATGTTTAAATATATGTCTGTGAAGTTTCTGCCTAAAACATTTTGTATATTGTCGCTGTCTGAAGAAAAACAAGTATCTCCATTTGGGTCAATTTTAACGTTTATGCATCATTATATGAACAAAGCAGCTGCTGTTTACACTGTGCGAAAATTTCCATTAAAATTAAAAGAGGCTTTCACCCTCCTGTAAAGTTGCCATCTGGGAGACACTTGTTTTTCTCTGGACAGCGACGATATGTAAATAACAACAAATGCGTGCGTCTCTGAATCTTGAGCCTCGCAATAATGACCAGCATGAATCCTTTGTGCACACTGTGGTAACCAAAAGAAGAAACAGTTGTACTGGCCTACATGAGGCCTAATCCTAGACTAAAAAGAATTTCCAGTAGTGATTCATTAATGGCACTGCAATTTAGTTCAAGACTAGGCTTACCCAATGTCTGAGAAACCAAGCCTATGAGCCCAAATGTCTGTAGACATCTTCAACATTTCTTTTGAAAACAAAGGTACTGGATTTTGTCCCCGTGTTGCAGTAACAGCTTCAACCCGTCTGGTGAGGCACTAGACGTACTTATAACACTGCTATGAGTGTATAATTGCATGCAGCTACAACAGCACCAGGAAGTGATGCTGGATGATCAGTTCAAGCGATACATCCCACAGGTTTTGTATGAACCTACAACACTCCAGAGAATGCCATTCCACTGCTCCAAAATCCAGTGACGGTGGGCTTATTGGCCTCTAGCTGACCCATGCGCCCCATCTATTGGCAATGCTTTTACAAGCTATGTGCACAATAGAGTCCCTGTGTCAGCAATGAGCACCCCTTAAAGCAGCTGAATTCACTGATTAAAAGAGCTGTCTAGGAACATCTGGACCTAGAAAGCCAGCTTCCCAGACATGAATTAAGTTTAGTCAGGGACTAAGCTGCAGTGCTAAAGGTGGATCATCATTGGCAATTGTTTTAGCCTAGTAATAGCCATAATCTGGGTGTGGGAAACTGGCCCAAAGTGTATAGCCGTTATTACATTCTAGTAAATATATGGTGTGGGTTCTACACGCACTGAGCACTTTGTTGGGTACACCCCCATTTATGTATACTCTGTACATTTTATTAGCTCCACTCATCACATAGGAGCACTGTGTAGGTCTACAATTACAGAATGAAGTACACCTATTTGTCAAAAGACTTTGGGAGCCCCCTTTCACAGTGTTCTTCAATGGTCAGGGCCCCCACAGGACCACCACACAGAGCAGGTATTATTCAGTACTCAAGACTTTTACTGACATACGCACGTCAACAATGATACATATGTATGGTGGATCAGACACAGCTGTGCACCTCAGTGCCACTGCTGTACTGAGAATAGTCCACCAAAACTATCCAGCTATTATGTGGGTGGTGGATCATTCTCAGCAGAGCAGTGACACCGACATGGTGGTGGCATATTAGTATGTGTTGTGCTGGTACGAGTATAGCCTACCAGTGTCCTGTGACCACTACTGAAGGACTAGAGGATGACCAACACAAACTATGCAGCAATAGATGAGCTACTGTCTCTGACTTTACCTTTACAGGGCAGGAGTGTCTAATACAGTGGACAATGAGTGGACACAGTGTTCAGACACTCCAGCAGCACTGCTGTGTCTGATCCACTCACACCAGCACAACACACACGACCACCATGTCAGTGTCACTGCAGTGCTGAGAATGATCCACCACTCACATAATACCTGCTCTGTTGTGGTACTGTAGGGGTCCTGAGAGAAACAGGTGGACTACAGTCGGTAATTGTAGAACTACACAGCGCTCCTATATGGTAAGTGGAGCTGATAAAATGGACAACCAGGGTAGATATAAGGAGGTGTACTTAGTGAAGTGCTCAAGTGAAATGTCGTCCTTAATGTTTGGGCATTTAGCTCAACAAAAAAAAGGGAAATATTTAATATTAAAATGATTTAAAGAAATCATTTTAAGAAAAATATTTACCTTTAGTCAAATAGCTGCATCGGGTTTGGATTAAGTTTGGTCATGGACTAAATTGCAATGGCAAAGGTGTTTCACCTTGGAAAACCATTAGGCTAAGGCTCAATCTGGCTCTGGGGAACTACAGCCATACGCAAACATTTTAACATGCTTGGTTGTTTTGTTGATTACTGAAGACACACTTAATTGGCATTAAATATCATTATTCTATCTATCACATTTGTTACTAATAATTTCAGTTACTTATTTCTTCTCATATGTTGAGTTTAACCAATTGCAATTGCATATAAAACACCTATCTATCTATCTATCTATCTATCTATCTATCCTCCCGTACTTCCCCTCAATATATTATTTTCAGCAAATAAACAGTGATTGTGCATGAAAACGGGCAGAACTGTTCTCTTTGTAGTGTACTTATCTCCAGCAACAAACCACGGCCAGGCCTCCCAAAACTTTAGCATACACATCAACATATATCCCCGATAATATTGCCCTTTAATATTCAGAACTTATTTTTAGCTTCACAGCCTCAAACATCCAGCCTCTTTGTCTTCTGTGCATGTTCGTTTTAACAGCATGTTCTGGCAAATAATGCAAATAGTACTTTTTTATTTAGAGGTTTAAAAGTTTTACAATATAGAGCTCCAGAAAAGACAAAATTCTCCAAAGAAAGAAAATAAAACATGCTTGAACTACAATGAAGAGGGCATGTCCCTCCTGGCATGCAGCGTCAAGGCTTCTCCTGGGGTCTGGTTCTCGCATCCAAGTTCTGCATAAGGAACCTATATAACCAAACTGCGACAATCCCACAATGCACTTAGGAAACGGATGGTTGTCAGTGAACATCACCGAAATGATAGCAGTGCATCGTGGGAAGAGTTTTAGCTGCCAGTGTGCCGAAGAGGAGACTGCTAAGGTTCAAATCTGCGCCTCTGAAAATAATGAAACCAAAAAAATAGTCACACGGTTTTTGAGCGCTGAGGAACTAAAATTCAGACTGAGGCCGCCATCAAACAAAACCGATTACAAACCTTTCAAGACTCTACCCCAGACTATGAGGTGAATACTTCTGTACCACATGAATAACCTTCACATAGGGTCCAGGAATCAATCACTGGCCTTGCCAAGGGCTGACGTTCAGCATAAACCCAATGATGTCCATATGTTTCTATTATTAAATCACAAAAATAAATGTCATTTTTAGTAACTTCTTATTTATTCGCCTCTACTTCTGTTTGGGTGGGGTGGGCTGGGGGTCCCAAAATCAAAAATAAAAAGCAATTTCTGAAACACTGCGAATAGACATTGCTACCGAATCCTAATGGCGCAAAAATCCAAAATAAAATAGATGGACACTGTATAACCTGAAGATACTGGAACCATCTACAAACAGTCTTCAGCAGAAACTTTAAGTGCTTACTTTTGCCACAATTTGAAGCAATAAAACAAACAAACAACAACAAAGGAACAAAAAAAGGATGGGGAAGTCCTAACATTTTATTGAGGAGGTAACAGAATACTCCATCTCGTTCTACGGCATCTGTAGCATGCGGTCGGTTGCATTGTATGCCAGTCATCACAAAATATTGTTGTAAGGGTATGCCAGTCATCATGAAATACTGTCTTGAAATATTGTCTCACAATTTGTAAATATTTGACAAAATAAAGTTATGAAATTTCATAATTCTGGAAAAATAACTCATTATTATAAGTTATTAAGGCATTATTTGGACATACCAAGTAAAAATCTTGACACAATAAGTCATTATTCTAACATAAGTCAACATTCTAGTAATATTAGTAGTTATTATTTTGAGATACTAGGTCAATTTTTAAAAAAGGAGATGATTTTGTGTCTCTTCTAATAGAAATGGGTTTCCATACGACTACCATATACAATTCCCTGTATGCAGAGAAACCCACTAAACCAAAACATACTCAGAGGATAATGAGAACAACCCAAAGCACACTGGCGTCCATCAGAAGTATGTCAGTGGATTCCTTGTTCTACTTCAGGTACAGGTGTCAAAGCCACTGTTTGTGGTAACTGGCTACATGCTATAGATGCTGCAGAAAGAGATGAGGTGAATAAGTCCATTAACTGAAGCCCATCAACCTAGTTTTATGCGGAATGTGAGCCTACGGCAAGGCACATGCTTCAATACCAGGCCCGACATGGGGAAAGGGAATCAGGTTCTGGGGTAACTGTACCAACAGCAAACCTCTTCTCCATAACTGGCACTCACAATCCGTTCTCCAATCTGAAGCACCAACGGCACCCCAGGAAAAGCCATGAACTAATCAGCAATTATGCGGAAAAAAGGGGATATTAAATAATGGGCAGAAAAACAACATTCAGAAACGAGAGCGGAGTCCACTCCCCCAAACTCTCACACTCTCGAACCGTTTTACCAACCAAGAAAACCCCCCCTGGTTTAAGGGGGGTATTGGATCCTATTCCTCTCTGGGCTAGCTTCAAGGCAGGCTGGAGAGGCTGACGTCACCAGGAGGCACTGCAGCACGTGCAGTGGTCCTCCGCTGCATACAGCCTGTGAAATAAAACATGTCTCAACTACCAGGAGCATTTCCTTCCCATGTGTCCTTGGGCCCAGGTGGTGAGGTGACGAGTTCCGAAAGTCACCAATACCGTCCGTAGCATGACTCCAAGGCTGCCAGCTAGGACCATCTATTGTCAACAATAGTCCTATTTTGAAAGGATTGCCCCTCTCTTAATCCTATTGTCTTGTCCAAACAACAGTCATGTCCCCTTGCCTTTAAACAACTTAAAACAAAATGCAAACAGTATGCTTACATAGTTAACCTTCACCGTGTCTACTCTGTAACAAGTAAGCAGCTTTTTGGAGCACTTATGTATTCTGCCTGAAAAAAAAACAACAACAAAAATGTTTAATTTCAAATCTCTAAATGAAGAAAAGAAAAAAAAAAGGAAAACGAAAACTGATGGGGACTTAGGTTTCGTTTTTGCAAAATAAAATGCAGCAATTTTTCATGGACTCGTTTTTCTCTTTAAATTGCCCTCTGAAAAAAAGTGGTGTATCTATAGACCCCGGGGCATCTGTCACAGTTCCATTGTGGGAGTACGAGCAAAAACCAATCTCTCCAGCAGGCTTGGGCCCCTACTCAGCCTTCTGCAGCTCTCCCGCTGGTGGTGCGCACGGGCTACGCAGGCTCTTCTGGAGAACATGGGCGTCTGCAGGCTCTATCCTCTTGTAATAGTTCTTTTTTGTTTCGATGATCTCAAAGCCAAACTTCTGGTAGAAGTCAATTGCAGACTCATTGCTGATCTGCACATGACTGAGGAGGAAAAAACAGATTGAAAGGATTATTACAATGAAAAAAATCCTACCTTATATTATTATAGTTATATGCAGCTGATCTCTTAAATTTCAAGACCATTTAATTTATTTTCCACACATATAGTACTTGACAACAATATTTAATGAAGCATTCTATAATCTAAAGTTCTACATTTATATTTACCACTTATTGCCAGCTCAAGTTAAAACATAGTCTCTCTTACTGCTTTTGTACATTTGTATTTGACAATTACATAAATTATAATGCTCAATTATAAATTACACATAAAATTATATCAATTATATGTATTATATATTATATATCAATATATAATAATATTACTATTATTATTATTATTATTGTTACTATTTACCAAAAGCATCGGTTAAACAATTGTTCCATTTGTTAGTTGACGGTTAACTGTTTAATCATCGACATCCCTATTCTTTTCTGAACTTGCTGAACACTCTAATTTTACTGGCTTTATACTTTCTCTGTTTAAAACAGGGGTTGCATGGACTTAATGTTAATGCTTGCCAACGATGTCAAGTACTCGCTGATCACGTGATTATGACACTAGTAACATGGATGCCTCAGAGAAGACAACAGGTGAGGAGCCTGGTGGTTTCTCCGGCTCTTCTGACCTTCGTTATGGTCAAGTGTCTCAGCAAGGCCATCTAGGGTGTGTGTGAATCGGACACAAATGTGAGAGTCCGCGGTCGATATCTTCAGTTCCCTTAAGGCTAGCAATGCGCTCACTGGAAAAGACACATCACTCATCTGACCCGTGGAGTTTGGCTTTGCCACTGACTTTTCAGCAGCTTGTCGCAAAAGATCCCCTGCTCTGCTTTACTCGTGACATCATCAGCGATTAGTTGACGCTGACTTTATTTTTCCATCATATAAATGTCACCTTTACATAATAAAAGTCCTGCTACCCCTCTTTTACAACTGTTTGGCTTCATCAAGATTATTAAGACAAATCACCATCATAACTTACAGGTAAATGTTGTCAAAAGTGCCATCTTTCTCACAGATGTTCAACACATGGTTCAGCATCTTTGTTCCTTTAAAAAGACAAGAAAATATGGACCAAAAAAAGGCATTAACCACATACATTATGAATATTTTTATATACAATCTACACAAGATTTAACAAAGAACAAACAACGCTACATTTTTTAACCCCTCACTGAGGTCCACCTGCTTATGCTTATTATTCGATAACTACATGATAAATAATGCAAAATCAATGAATTATAGTTAAGTTACAGGAGTGACTAATTGATGTGATAATTAGGTTAACACAAGTTCAGATTTACTGCCAGATATGTGAGTTTAAGGGGTTAAATGATCATAGAAATAATATTTCAACTTTAATGGAATGAAGGAAATAAAACACAATAACCTATTATTAATTAACTATCGTTTGTCAAGTTCTTATGGCCGATTGTGCGTTTTCTAAAAATAACCTTACCTATGCCCAGTCTCCTGTAGGGTGCTAGGCAGCCAAGTGTCATGATGTACAATCTCTTCTGGTTCTGGGAGTGGTCCACCCTACAGCACACTGCCCCCACCGCAATGTCATTGAAGTATGCTGCACAATATGACAAAGAGAAAACATTTAGAAAATGTACAGATGTGGACGACATCGATCTGATTAAGCAGTACAGGGAAATCTAACATGCGTTTCTATACAATTCTAAACACTGTAAAATAAAGGTGCAGATGTTTTAGCATAGTAGCCCACAGTTTCACATTAGAAAATATTGGTCGAATAAACGAATTTACGAAACTAATAATGGCTTTAAACAATCACCAGCCGATATGGATTTGAATCTGGTAGCAGGGCGATTTAATACTGAATTTATTACTTTACTTTTCCTGGTTGTTGGATCAAAAATTTATTGTAAACATTCATTTAAATAAACAAACAACAAAAACAACTGCAGCAATAACATCAGCAGCATTAAAAAGTGGAGCTACTGCTTTGCTGATGCATTTTCTCCATTTCAACTTCTTTGCAAACCTCCAAGAAAACATCAGAATGCATACTAGGTATTGCGATATAAGCTTTTTGAAACATCATCCATTTGTTACATAAGCATTTCATAGAAATCTATAGGAAGCTCAAAGAAAAGGGAACATATAAGACTAGATCCTACCTAGCTTAGCGAGCTCTCCTACTTCCAGCACATCTTTGTAGAACTTGTCATTGTAGCTGACGGGGAAGATGACTTGGTTCAGACGCTTCAGCTGTTTAATGTTGTGGGGGGTAACGTCCCCCAGCTCGATCCGGCTACTGGAACAAAAGCAGAATGGTCAACTGGCTGCTCAGAGGTTCTAGAAAATGAAAATGAAAGCAGGTCGACAGAATTCAACAGAACTATAAAATAAATGCTGACATCACAGCCCTCTTCATACACGCAACGTGGAACCTCTCTGCACATATACCGTTAATTTGCTCTCTGGCAGATTGTGCTACAAGTAATAGGACCCCTCTGTTCATCACACCATCAACTACCAAGTTGAAGTGTTCACCACAAGTCTGTATGGCCTCCACTTGACACCAGACCTACGGAGGTATTTATAGGGCGACTGCATGCTAATCCTCCACGACGACACAACAGCTGCATGTCACGTTTTTAGGTCGGCAGTCCTGCAGTCAGGGACAGGATAAGGTAAAGGGACCATGACAAGTACAGTCTATCAGGACGTCCCGACTTCCTAACCCAGAGCGGCTTTGACATGTGGCCTGTTAAAAGGGCCCACATCTTGAAAAGACAAGTTTGTGTTACAGAACGTGAACATCTGTAAAGTTTTAACGGCATACCATTTCACTCCCAGGTCCACACGTGGAACTCAAGGTGCAAAAAGGTGCCCATGTTGAATTCATTGTTTTTGTGATGCCCCAAATGATTTATTTACATCTATTCTTCTACTCATCCTGTTTAACTCAGCCCATTCACCCTGAAGTGATACACAGTGTTTCAGCCCAGATTGCCTGATCAGCGAGGTACAATACAACTAACCATAGCACCGCAACAGAAACAGCCTGTATAACTGGGAAGCACATCTATTTTATTCAGTAACTGGATGATTCTGAGTGGACTGATGTGAAATGAGTCTGTTTGCATGATGGACACCAGACATCTGTAGTGTTTAAGGCCTCTTACACCGACTCCAAAATTATCAACACGATACAGTTATGAATATAGTACTTTACACTTGAGACCTTGTTTTACACTCGTTATGAAATAAGGTTTTGTCCTAAAACATATTTTTAAAGGAGCAATCTGAAGATGACGCAACCTGCCAAATTCATCATCCCAACAACTAGGGGCAGAAAACGCAGTCTCTTCTCCTCCCTCTTCAATTCTTACCACTCTAGAAGAAACAATGCGAGTGCAACATCAAACCTTATCCCTTTACTTTAAGAGCGTCTTCGGTGGTGAAAAGCAACAACAGTGTTAACTCTAGTTCTGGTTCTACTTCTACCACATGGTTTCTTGCCGTTTTCTTGTGACAGCCATAACGGTAGCTTACCAAGAGTTTCAGCCATATTTGTGCTTAGTCTTCCTTTCATCAGCCAACTGTCCTTAAAGGATCTAACCATGAGCAGAAACTTCAACAAGAATGAAAGTTAGAATACGCCGTCCAGGGCAGCGCTATGTCCTTATCCTCTCATGTTGGACTGATCTGACGCGACACTACTATTTGATGTGACCCACTGTCACCCCTTAATGTACAAACTGGTATTAAGAGACAGGATGGGCTGGGGCTAGCTGGTTAGCATGCTAATTACAGTAGATATCTCTGCAACACAATTCACAGACATATTTGACAGACCCTCAAAACTGTTACTACTTTACATTCTGTTGACAAGTGGAATTCAATTTAAAAATGATTTAAACTAAAAATCTTACACATTGCTCCTTTAACAACCATTCCTGCACATATAGCAACATGCAGGGTGTTATAGGACAGACTAGTGAAGCTCTTTTCTAGATTTAACACTATTTTAGTGTGTCAAACTTGACATAAAGACATATCTAGGTTCACTGGTTATTCAGGATAGCAAATAAACTGGTCTGGTGTTGCAGACATGACGACCCCTGGTTCCCATCACCATCACTGTACAGAAATCAAGAGTTGGCAAGTTTCTCTACAGTGGACCATTTCACATCAAACCACTTTGAGATTATACAGAGATTATGCAGAGATTATGGATAATCTATGGGAATTCTCACTCAATTGGGATAAAGAGAGCTTGGGAAAAGGTCACATACACTTTTTGTACATTAACTGATACAAACATTTAAGATGGACTTCAGGGCAAATAAATGTATGTGCATATATATATATATATATATATATATATAGTAGGATATGGGCTCTTTAAGCAAGGTAGAACTATAAGACACCTCCCTACAGAACTGTACTGAAGGTAAACTCAGCCTATAAGTTATTGTAATAGTGAAGATGAGTAGGTATTATCTGTTTACATATTTGGCAGATCACCAGCTCAACACAAACCAAACTGGACTAAACATGCACTTTTAAAGACTGCTTCAACACCAGAAACATACAGAGCTTAAAACTTGCCGTTGAATCCATCAGCTGCAAAGCCATTTAAGGCTGTGACAGCACTGTACATTCGGAATAACACCGGCTACTAAGCTGATGAGCTTCCAGTCAACAGTAAAGGGCTACAGTATGTGTGTGGTGTTACCTGATATATGTACAGTATGTGTACAAGGTTCACACCCCACATCAACAAGACAGGAGTTTGGTGTGCTTATCAAAGTTACTTACCTGTCAATCTAACTATTAGTTCACCAGTTACTAACTAACCACCTAGTATTAATTTACATTATTTTAACTTCTCATTTCACAAGACACTGTCTCTTAACTAGCCCTGCTGAACTGAAAAACTAGTACTTGGCTAAGCTAGCTATGCTAATTCGCTGGAAGCAGGTGGGCAGCTAAGCTACATTATGTGCCACCTTTATTAACATTCAAGGTGTTTTAGGACTCAAAGAGCTCAACTGAACACTAAGCGGTAAGTTAGCTGGACTAATTACAAACTTAGGAGGCATACAGGAGGCTTAGAAAAGGAGGCGGACACCTAAATATCTTAATATCGAAGAGCAGGCATGGTTAGCAACTTAGCATGCTAACCTTGTAGCCAGCTAGCTTTTCATAGTCTGACTCAACATTTTCAGACTCAAGCTCAGGCTAAGCTAACAGGCATCATACGGGGCTTCGCGGCCACTGGATTTATTTGCAAGGACTGTGGTGAGCTGGACAACTCATGGACTCTAGCTGGACAACCCAGCTTTTCATCGACGCGGTTTACTTTGTATAAATTGTGGGCGTTATCGGTGGTAAACGCTACCCTCACACCCCGCGCTGAGAGGCGGCTAGCGCGGCCAGCGACTCCCCCCTCCCCCTGCTAAAAGAAGAGAGGAGGAGAAAAAACTTTTTGGTCGAGATGGACAAATGTGGAGAGTTTTACTCACCCTTTCATGTTTAAGAGGACTGGTCTAAGGTGAAAGATGCAAAGGACGTCGACAGTATATTTCCAGTCCAGAGAGGATCTGTCCTAAGTTTGTGCAGAGCTCCACTCTCTCCGGACCCTCCACATGTATGTTGGCTAAAGGACTAGCAGCGCTCAACTCCGCCGCTGCTGTCACTCGTGAACGAATCGCTTCTGTGGAACCGGATCCTTTTCAATAAATCGATCGAACCGATTCACAGGTCCGAACGGAATCAAACTTTTTCTGTAGCATCCACAACAGACTAAAGCAGGTCTAGTTCATGAGTGAAATGTGTCATAATTCCAATAAAGGACAAAACAATAATGTATCAGTGCTGAGCAGCATTGCTAGAATTCAGTATCACAATATTGAATGATTGAATGATGATTTTTGCATAATATGAGATGATAAAGTTTGCATTAATAAAGTTAATGAATATATTGTCTTTTCTATTAATAGAGTGTTATAATGAATGTAATGTTTGTGTGCTGTGATTACAGTTAACCCTCAAATCTATAATCAGTATTATTGTTGTCTGACATCAGCACCTGCATATGATATGTCAGCAAGCACTACAGAGAAGGTTTGGTAAGTTCAGTAAACTCAATAAATTGTTCAGTACCAATAAGTCAGCTGGACTGGACTTAGTATAATCTTGAACTACAATTATATGTTTACAGTGTAATTATTATGATTATAAGATAAAGTCATAAAACACTTCTAAATTCCGCCTCATTAAATTACTCCATACGTTCTACACTGTAATATCACCCGTGATGTGAATCTTACTGTACGTGGAGGAGATCAGAATAAAACTGACCTACACTTCAATCAATGAATCGTTGATTGGACGTTCGATTCACTGAAACACACCAACTGGAAAGAATCGGTTCTATAAACTGATTCGAGCTTCTCACAGCTCAGGGCACACAAGCAAGGGGGAGCAATAACGCACAGGAAGTGGCGTGCTTTTTAGAAGCTTTCAGCGTACAAAATAAAAGTCCTCACAGGAACGGCGAAGACTGATATTAAAATATGAGTTGTATTTTTTATTTTTTGGGGGGTGAAATTTGTGCTTTAAAAATAAAAAAGTAATAAAAATAAATAAATAATAGAAATGATTACTTTACAAGCTGGGGATTTTTTTAGGTATTAGTTTTGCTTCAAAGTAACAAAAATAAAAAACAAAGTCTGTGTTTAATAGTCAGCAAAATTGAGTATCCAATGTTAAGTTAAACATTTAGCCTACAGTAATAATGGCTGAGCAATACGTAGAGCCCTTGACCAGTCCTGTAATCCACCTGCACTGCCCAGTTTTGTGTTCTTCCTCTTTCATCATACATGACTCAGCACATGTCACTCAAGTGCAGGGAAAACAGGAACACATGCGAACCCAGTGGAATTTCAAAAAGCTAATTCGAATATGATGACTGTCCAACAATAATATTTCTTCCTCTATTAAACAAGCTAAAGAAATCTTACATATGGCAATATATGGATTTCAAACATATGACATATTTAAACACTGTGTCCACTCACTGTCCACTCTATTAGACACTCCTACCTCTCACCTTGTAGATGTACAGTCAGAGACGATAGCTCATCTGCTGCTGCAGAGTTTGTGTTGGTCATCATCTAGTCCTTCATCAGTGGTCACAGGACGCAGACCACCAGATCCACTTCCACCAGCACAACGCACACTAACATGCCACCACCATGTCAGTGTCACTGTAGTGCTGAGAATGGATTTCCCCATCCATCCCAAATAATACATGACTTGCTAACTTTGGTTATGTAATTAAAGGTTTATGCGCATCTTTTTGTTTCTTCTGAATGAAGTGAAAATGAGTATAATAGCCACATGGGTAAACTCTAAAAACATGCACACTGTAAGCTATGCAATGGAATCATTTAAACACAAGATAAGTGAAAATGTTTCCCCTGATACATTTAAATATTGTAATATGTAGATATATTATACAAAGGATATGATCCATTTATTATACATATATGTGCTTACTCATCTGTCAGACATACTTTTTATGATCCATATCATCATCATTTAAAGAAAGAGGTAACTTTACAGAATAGGGCAAAACGTTCCTAACTTTGAATGTAAGTTATTGTAAATGCGATTTTGGAGCATTTCTATTGGTCCATTCATTATGAATGCTCACTCATTCATAAAGCTGATGTTCTCAACTTATGTCAAATAAAGAAAAATGATAAAATTAGAGGGATTACTTGTTTGTTTCATTTATTTTTATTCTAACTGTGGCGACATATTTTTATACCTAACATTTATACCCAACATTTGATACTTAGGTCTGTATATATCTACACAACATGTACATATATTTTGAAGCAAGCTGCCTTTTTAGTATATGTACATACCAGTGTTGTCAGAACAAAACCTTGTATCTCCAAACTTTTAAATTTTTCAGTTTTCATCGTAAGTAATTTGAAAAGTTGTTGTCTTTCACATTGTGTGTAAATGTTATGATGAATGAACTAAAAGAAATGGCCCAAAATTGTTTATAAAAAAAGTCTGGCTGTATAGATTAATGGTAAAGTATGTTTTTTTCCTTCTCCTGTAGCGTTTTGTTCAGACAGCAGAGATATATGGTCATATATCAGATTCTGGGTTTTGTCAACAGCAGGAATTCTGTTTTGTAAAAACTCCTAGAGGTGGACAGCAGGAAAAACACGTGTGCAGTTTCACCAAACCTGCTGTGGGCAGCATTATTACAAAACCCTGGCGAGTCCGGTCTGGTTTTAAACTGTAACACACGCTTTAACCACTAGGCGGCGATGTGGAGCGCAGTTCCTGAGCAGCCCGCACTACAACCATCGAGCGAATGAAGTCAGCTGACCCTTCCTAGCTGCTTATTTCTCATCGGTGGGATTTTCGGCGAAACAGATTCAAGAGATCTCTGCTCCTTTTCACCGTTTCAGGTATTCGATGCTTCTGTTTTGATGTTCTGGTTGTTTAATTGATCGTTGAGTTTTGTGCGGGTGATTTCCTGTGTGTTTATGTTCAGGTAGCTGATCAGCTCGATTCATTACATTCTCGGTCGTTTTCCATTGACGCGATCTGCAGCACTAATTCTGACTGTAGCTGACATATTCAGTCGGATGTGAATGAACAAAATGATTTTAGACGACATCGTCAGTATTGTTAAGGTTCTGGAGGTGGATGTCGGTCAGTATGATGCTGAATCTTCTGCCCCCCGTCCTCTTCCTTATAACCTTGGGGATGCACAGTGTCCCTCTTAGCCTGCACGATGCAGCTCTGTAATCGGCTGTTAACGCGTATTGTGAATTATCACGTGAATTAGAGTAAAACGAAGTCGATTAGTCTTCATAAGGTGGTGCAAAATTACAAGCTCCTGTTCTGTACACTGTGTAATATCACGGTAGCCTAAACACACGTACGTATCTGCTCTTCTACTTTTCCATTTGGGGTGTTGTGGATTAATTACACTCATTTCTGCGGTAAAGACATAGCAGGTTTCTCAGTATGGCTGTCATGGTCATGTGACAGGACAATGCTGTGACTTGCAGTCATTCTGACTGGACTACAGGCAGGTGCTCGGTATTGCAGGGCTCAAATTTAAGTTCCCTTCTCTCTGTGCACCATTTTGAGTTGATTTCGAAATGGTAAACCTCCTTCTAGGTAGTCGATACACGTACCACCATGTTTCTGTAGCTCTAGAGATCATGCTGTACTGCCAGTGGAGAAGTCAGGGTATCGACCCAAGTCATGTGACAGTTGGTCACAAGAAAGGCCGGGTGATGAGACAAACCTATCACGATGCTTGGAGAAATGATTCACGGTGTTTAGTGGGTTTGTTTGTGAACAAGTTTGAATGAAAAGCATATTCAGCAGCAAAACAGCAACGCCACATTTCAGTGCTAAATGAATACAGTGAGATGATGTTGTAATGGGCTGATATCCAGTCATCTGGTTGGTACTTTGTGGTTCATGCAGTTACTATACACTGATTGTTGTTCTCTATAATGGGTCTAATGTAGAGTCCGATAGGTGGCTGATTGTCACCTGACAGGTGACCTTCAATGTTTTAAGCGTTCTTGAGTGAAAGCAGTGATTCTATTTAGAACCATTTCCTGTTTGGATGGTTCTTTGTATGGTCACATGGTACTTTAGATTGGTGGAGAATTTGGTGTATGTGGCTCTATATCAAACCTTGTTGAAAAATATGAAAATGTATAGCAATGGGGCTGAGCAATGTAACTATATATACACCAGCAGATTTCATTATAAAGAGTACACAGTATACAAATGTGTACGACTGTGTGTGTGTATGTGTGTATATATATATATATGTATGTATTCAGTGTTGTATTCAGTGTTGTTCAGTGTTGTGCAAGTACAATCACAACCACAGTATAATCAGAAAACTTGTTTAAGCTTAGACCAAATTTGGGGAAAAAGGAGACATCTAATCTTAACATTTGTTGGCCTTTAGGCTCTCTGGTCTCTGGTTTTGTGATTGGGATTGGGATTGTGGTCTCACAGTGTTTTGGGACTGTGCATCATATTCTAATAGATACACAAATAAATATCATTGCATATCTTAACGTGTATAGTAAGTCAGTTCTGTTCTAATAATTTAGCTGCACTTGATCCCATTTATATTTCCTGTTTCCATGTGGCTCCTAGTGCTGATGTGGCAGATGAACACAAACTCCCCAGAATTACTCAAACTTCCATTTGCCCCCTTCCTCTTTCTTTTCTTATTTTTTCTTTTTTTTGGGTCATGGATAGTCATCATGTGATACTGCGCTATGACTGTTCCGTGAAGACCACACAATACTGTGGTTGTGTGGAAATAAATGTAAGGACAAAAATGAACAGTAGATGTAAATGACTGTACATATTTACATGCATACATATTTAGAATATTGGTCCTGTAGAAAACCCGTTAAGATTCATGAAAAGCTAATGCAATGATAACTCAATTATTTGGCATTATTTTCCATCTAAATACAGGACAGGCCTCAGAACGTAGGTGTCCATGAATTTAAAGAGGTTTCACTCTGTCACTTTCACTTGTATCGTTACCATATGAAACTGTTTGAGTGCCTTATGAAACTGTTTGCCTAATACGTGGTTTTCCTCTCTTGCCCAAGTCTGCTTATATGGCCTTTCAAATAGAGAAAAGAAGGAATCCAGGGCTTCACACATGCATACAGCATGAGCACACTTCTACAAGGTGCAAACTGAGCCTTGATCATACCTCATAACATCTGACAGTGCAAAGCATAGACGCCTGCGCCTGGCCTTTCGGTGTGTCCTGCATGCGTCTCCGGTGACCGTTTCCGATCAGGTTTCATGACTGGAGGGAGGATACCCCACACGTTTACTACGTCAGACTTGCGCAGCTTCTGTTGTCAGACCAAAGTGTCCCACAAGCCCTTATCCATGTACAGATTGTTACAAACGATTGGATCACTTGGATTGCTAATAGCCCTGCTAAACAAATGGTAAAGAAGGCAGAGAAAGAGGCTGCGCGGGTCATTTCTCTGCTGTGATGACACGGTTAACTAAAGTGGCTGTTTGATCATTTCTGAGACACTTGAGTGTTCACACTAAAATTGTTGGGTGGTTATATGACCACCCCCGTAGGTAGTTTGAGTGGACCCCATTCACCCAACCCGCTCCCGTTCATCACTGTCCATTTGTGATTGGATCATGCGTTTAAGGGGAAAGTCCATTGATTTTGGTTTCGGTGGTTGGGATGTAAACAGAGTCATTCAGAGGGGTTTGATGTGAAATGGTTCATTTGAAAAGAATCTTGCAGCCTCTGATCTACAAATCTACAACACTAATGTAGCCATTGTACTTACTATCCGAAACCAGCAGTGAACCTACACGTGTCTCCTGAGTTTTTACAGGTGGTGATGTTAATGATGGTAAACCTGCTGTAAACCAATTATCAGACATCAGGCAATGTATTCATAAACGTTCCATGTGTATTCATAAACGTGCCACCGTAAACAATTCTAACCTGCCGAAATTATCTAGAATTAAGCATTTCACACCAAACCATCTGAACACTATCCTGTTGATATGTTAATCATTTAATTATGCAGAAATTGTTAAAATTGCCAACTAGAGTTACTCTTAAATACCAGGTGTGAACAGAGCCGTAGTGTTATTAGTAGAGCAAGACGAGATCATCAGTTAATCCCAGTAATTACAGTATAACTGCATATTGCAAAAAAGTTGCAATATGCAAATAAGCTCTTTCATAAGCACCAGGACATTTCCTTGTGGGCTGTGAGCACCCTGCTGAAAAAGATTAAAAGTAATGTAGGCAGGTTTTAACCTTGCTTTTAAAATATTGCAGGTTGCAGTTGCAGTATGTAGCTGCAGAATCAAAGTATTTTGCCCGTATTATACCAGCGTAGTTATTTAATGATAGTGTCCCTTTCTTTATAAAGAACTCGCAGTGCTGGAGGGTAAGTAGTAATTCAAACGTGGCCAGCCCACCAGCCAGTAACCCGTGAAGATGTAATGATTTCAATGTAGTACCATTTGCGTTCGTTTTTGACTTGATCATGAATTGCAGATGACCGTAGGGCTGGGTTATAAAACCACAGCCCTCAAGTTGGACACAGTCTATTATCAAGAGCTCACAACCATCTCTTGTTGGCGTTTGCCTTTCTACTAGACCCATGTTTGTAGAGAGATGTGTTGTATTTATATGTTTTATTGAGAATGAGGTAAAAAGACAGCATCACAAGAACAACCATATTGCGAGAAAGGTAACAAGACATCTAAAGATTCAATTAAGGGCAATATTTCTTTTACAATATCAGCCTCCAGAATTAAATGGTTTTGTAGCTTTTTGCTGTAAATAAAAGCTACACAGTGAACATATGTGTACAATGGGTTGCCATAAGGAGGAAATTAGATAAATGGAAATCTGTTCTTCGAATGAAAACATAACGTAACTGACATGCACGTCATGTTCATCATCGGAGCTTCCAGCCTGCTGATTGGTCCAAATGGTGATGTTCTGATATCACAGAGGCATGTTGTAGCTTGTGCAGTGGATTGAAAGCAACTTGCAGCGCCTGGCTTTAAACACTGCTGCCCCCTTTCTGCCATGAGGTTTTAAGGTCATGTTGGGCTGGTGACGTTCTGGAGTGCCGGCTTTAAGCTGAACTAGTCTGTGTTGTATGTGCTGGTCTATAGGATGAAACTTGTACTTTAAACGATTAAAATATGGGAGATTAAACTGAATCTTTACCTCACAGTCAAATTTTATTGAACCTGAAAATGTATCGTTACACCCCTTAAAGCCTGATCCTGATGATCTGGTGATCCACTGCATTCTACTCACATAACATGTTTAATATTGCTCTCTCTCTGCTGTTTAGGGACTCAGTTTAACATGGACTTCTCCAAGCTGCCCAAGATCCGAGATGAGGAGCGCGAGGGACAGTTTGGATATGTGCACGGCGTGTCCGGACCTGGTCAGTAACACAGAGAACCTACTATTTTTATTTTTTTTATTTTTTTTTTTTGTTTTGTTTATTCCCCTCCCTACTTGAATTAGGATTCCAAATTGCATTTGTTTGGTGTACCCTGCTGGAATTATGGGTGATGTTTATAGTTTCTTTTTTCTTTATACAACTATTCTGTTATATAAACAAAGCAGCAAACAGTTTTCATTTTTGATAACCGTTTTTGGACCATTAGTCATTCTGGATATGATTTGTATTAAAACATTATTCTGGATATTAGTTTTGTTAGTGAGTTTTTTTTTTATCTATTTTGAGATAGTTGCTTTTTAATTTGCAGGGTTTTTTTGTTTTTGAGTAAATATGGAAAAATTAACTAATAGAAGTAGTAACTAAAACCCCTGTGTTATTGAAAATAAAATCTGCTTTTGAGTGGACAGAACTGAGCTGATAATGAAGAGTTTGCCTAAAAAAATGATTAGAATGGATAGAACAGACAATGTGCCGTGAAATCCAACTTCCTCCACAGAGAACTGGTCATCAAAGGCAATTAATTCTATTATTTTATTAATTATTCTTTAGTGCACTTTGGCTGTGTTTTCTACTGTTTACCTGCTGGTCAAACTGTTCGAACATGTCTGCGCTGACCAGTGCAGGATGACAAAAAATATATCTAATATAAAATATAGTTTTGGACATGTCTATGTTTTCATAGTTTTTATTTTATTTTCATAGTTCTTATGTCCCTCTTAAGAATCTATGTGGTTCTGCAGACTAACTTATTAAAATCAGTGTATATATATATATATATAAATAATTTCATTCTGCTAAAAGATTAATAGATGTATCTGTGTGTTTCCCTCCCAGTCGTGACGGCCTCCAGCATGGCCGGGGCAGCCATGTACGAGCTGGTGCGTGTGGGCCACAGTGAGCTGGTGGGAGAGATCATCAGGCTGGAGGGCGACATGGCCACCATTCAGGTGTATGAGGAAACCTGTATCCTGCTCTGAAACGACATGTTTACGCAGTAGACGTTTAACACCTGCATACAACCTTTTATATGAAGTGAGAGATTCCTGTAACACACTCACTATGAGCATAAAGGATAAAACGGTGGTAGTAGCTTTGAGAGCATTACTACTGCAGCTAGCATCACATGCTAATCAGGCAAAATGGCCACTTTTCATCGTTATAAACCTCGGCACTCTCGGCTGATTCCTGCAGGTCTATAAAAACCTAGTCATGCGTTCCTCATAGGGGTATATGGTTGGATGCAAAAGTTTGGGCACCCCTGGTCAAATGACATGTTTTGTTGATTTTCCAAGTGGCATTAAGTTCCCTACAGTGAACAGACAGAATTGTAATGTACAATTTCTGTTTATTGTGAATTTAACTTATTGGGGAAGAATAAAACAAGAAGAGACCTGTGCTAAAGTTAAGACACTTTTCTATTGTGTTTTTTTTTTCTTCAATATGTTGAACTCAGCAAATAAATAGAAATTGTGCACTAAAATTAGCAGGAAGCCATATTTAAGTTAATTAGAACAAGTAAAGTAAAATGTGTAATTGAACCGGGGTGCCCAAACTTTTGCATGCAACTGTAAATTTTATTTTTTCTCACAAAGTCTCACTTATTGCACAAATAATTGAATCCCTGAGTTCTCCACATTATAATAGTCATACATAATGCGCATAGTCAGAGAATTAAATTAAATTAATGCATACTTTTAAATCTTAATATAATCAACCATAAAGAATTCTGAAATTCCACAATGAATTGAGTTGAAACACTATGTTCAGATCGATTCACCTCAATCATTTTTTAAATGGATGACTCTTAAGTTAACTGGTTGGATTTCCTAAGCTGTTCTCAGCTGGTGTGTCTGTTGGCGATCCGGTCTTGCGTACAGGAAAGCCCCTTTCTGTAGAACTGGGTCCTGGAATCATGGGCTCTATCTTTGATGGTATTCAGCGTCCACTCAAAGACATCAATGATCTGACCAAAAGCATCTACATCCCTCGAGGAGTGAACATCGGTGCCCTGAACCGCGACCTCAAATGGGAGTTCTCTCCCTCCAAGAATTTACGGGTAAGAGCTTAAAACTATATGAGTGAGAGTTTTAATTAGATGAACTGAATATAGATAAGTATGTTAAAAGAGAACACCAGCACAAAACCGTTGGCCAGTTAAATGGTTAAAATATCATTCCATAGATGGGACCTGTTTTTTTCTGTAGCATTGTATTGCAGCTTTTGGATCTTGGAGGTATTAAAACCATGAATGTTTACCATGTACAGTGAGACACATTGTTTTTGTACTAGGAATCAGTAAGTCGATGAATAAATCCCTGAGGACAAATTCAGTTACTAAGATCTCAATATATAAGTTTTAAACAAATTTCCCCCCAAAATTAGTCATATCCAGTTCCACTAGCTAGGTCTCCTCCTATCACACAATGTTTCCAAGCTGGGCGGATAACAGCTAGCATGTGATTCCTCTGCTGCAATGTCATTGGAGTTCAGCGTGCATGGAGGAGGTGTGCGTGTACACGTGTGTGTGTATGTATGTATGTATGTATGTATTTTGTGTGTGTGTGTGTGTGTGTGTGTGTGTGTGTGTGTGTGTGTGTGTGTGTGTGTGTGTGTGTGCAGCAGCATGACTAGCTGTTATAATCATTTAAATCAGCTTTTAGCTTTTTTAGCAGTTTAGCTTTCAAGGCTATTTTTCAGAGTATTAAAGATGAAGCGCTTCTTATTAGCGGTTATAGTTATAGATTATACAGTAATTATATACAACTAGAGGACTAATTTAATTTTAGAAATCTTGGAACATACTATAAAATATTAAATTCTAGTATAATATAATACCTCATGGCTTCATGAAGGCATCTATAGCTGATTTCCTGAACAACTGCGCTGTACTAATAGAAGCACCTTCTTTAATGTGTAAATGTGTTTAGTATGTTGAGTATGCCTAGATGTCTGAGTTCTCTCCAGCAGGGGGGACTATTAGCACATGTTTGCAGAAGAGACAGCCAGAAACCACAATAAACGAATATACACAAAAAATTTATGGCAGTGGAAATTTTGGTGCTTGCCTACTCTTGTTTGGACTTTCTGCCATGGATGGCTGTGGCTGGAGAGCAATCTCTCAATCAGGCCAATGTTTAAACAGTTGCAGTACTTGGGAGACCCAGAGATCACTGTGTTAAAGAATAAATAAGAAGCGCTTCATTTTGAATACCCTGAAAAATGGCCTTGAAAGCTAAACAGCATTTAAAAATGATTAAATGATTTAAATGATTATAAAAGCTAGAAGTCATGCTGGCAGTGCGTAAAAATCATGACACTAGTTAACTTATCAGCTGGTAGCTTTTTACCCTTTGAGATCATATTCACTCGAGAAGATTTAGAACCTGTTCTGATGTTGATCATATTATGAACGTAATCAATAACTACTCTTATCTTCTTTATCAGGTCGGAAGTCACATAACTGGAGGTGACATCTATGGTATGGTTTTAGAGAACTCCCTTATTAGGCACAAAATCATGCTGCCACCCAGAAACCGGGGCACCGTCACCTATGTGGCCCCACCTGGCAACTACGATGTTTCGGTAAGCTGTGTGGTTGATTGAATCTGTAAGATCAGTGCTTTAATAATCATTCAGCATTGATGTGACTTTGAAGTGTATGTGTCCGTTTGGTAGGATGTGGTTTTGGAGCTGGAATTTGAGGGGGTGAAGGAGAAGTTCACGATGGTGCAGGTGTGGCCAGTGCGTCAGGTCCGACCTGTCACTGAGAAGCTGCCCGCTAATCACCCCCTGCTAACTGGCCAGAGAGTGCTGGACGCCCTCTTCCCGTGAGTGACATTCAGCCAGCCTTCTTATTTTGGTGTATAAATTGGGGTGGGTGATACGATGAAAACAAAATATTACAGTGCTTCCAACACATAATTGAAATCAATATGTTTCTATTATTTCCTGTTTTCCTGATGTTTTCTTTGCTTTGTGTTCTGTTATGTTTGTAGCTGTGTGCAAGGAGGGACCACAGCCATTCCAGGTGCTTTTGGATGTGGCAAAACTGTGATCTCTCAGTCCTTGTCCAAATACTCCAACAGTGACGTCATCATCTACGTGGGCTGCGGAGAGCGTGGGAATGAGATGTCGGAAGTACTACGAGATTTCCCTGAGGTGAGAGAAACTTTGTGACGGAATAGCTTCAAATCCTTGAACACTGTATGTAAGTCTACACTTGAGTTCTTCACTTGTATCACTTGTATAGTTGTTCCTAGTGTCCAAATTTACAGTAGTTACAGTATTAATGCCATAAGTCTTAAAGATGAAGCAAACCGTATAACTACAACTACCAATATGCTTATGATATTGTGTTGATTATGGCTGCCAGGTTCTGTTGTTCATTAATCACGTTAGTATGCATGATTGACCTATTTCTTTAAAGCTGCACTATGTGGGACCTTTGTAAAGGGGAAAGAAGGAGCATTATTGAAATGGGAGGGGTGAACAAATGGGCTAAAATATACTGCAGAGCGTTGCCCTGTAAAGCCTGAATAGTAGTTTCAAAGTCTGGTGCTTCAAGTCTTCAAGATTTTATGTGAGTATTTCAAATGCAAAATCAGTATTATAATAATATTGATGACGATATGATGGCAAAAGGTAATGATGATTCACTCGTTGTGTCCTTTACAACGTTTTGACTGAGTTCTCTTTGAATGCCGTTTCAACACACTCGCAGTCATCAGATTCACCCTCTCAGGGAAGGCGTCCAGAGCACAACCCACCTACCAGTGTCCTTCCACACATTGCGTGTAATTACACATCTCCACCAGAGCGGCCTCCAAATCCCTAAATCATACATTGTGCAGCTTTAAGCTTACGAAATCTATACTAAACCCATAGTCTAAAGCGTTCTGAGGTGGGTCGACGTCTTACCCTAAACCGGTAATGAGTCCAGGATGTTTGACTATACTCTTCTTTAACAGCTAACTATGGAGGTGGATGGCAAAGTGGAAAGTATCATGAAGAGAACAGCTCTGGTAGCTAACACCTCCAACATGCCTGTGGCAGCTAGAGAAGCGTCTATTTACACAGGTATTATCCCATCGGACATCGCTGCAAAACACACGTTGCCAGGCCTAATGAACATTGTTTATTGCTTAATGTTGCGTATCGTGACTTCTGTGTCTGTATATGGTTATTTTATTTGATCTACTATAGGAATCACTCTGTCCGAGTACTTCAGGGACATGGGATACAACGTGAGCATGATGGCTGACTCCACTTCCCGATGGGCCGAGGCTCTGAGGGAAATCTCTGGTCGTCTGGCTGAGATGCCTGCCGGTAAATTAATAATTCCATGTTTTCGCAGGTATTGAAATGACAGAAAGAATTCGATATCATCATTATTTCATTAACTCTTTGTTTGGGTATGTGTGCTTTGTAAACAGATAGTGGATACCCTGCCTATTTGGGAGCACGTCTGGCCTCATTTTATGAGCGCGCTGGCCGGGTGAAATGCCTGGGTAATCCAGAGAGGGAGGGCAGTGTTAGCATTGTGGGAGCGTGAGTACATTTTTTTTTTTGACACATGGGGGCGGGGCTGTTTATCTCCTGGAAATCACAGTTGCACCACCATGTCTGCATAATTTGTTAAACATCTGCATGACTGTGAGATGGATCATTGTAGAAATATCATGTAGAAATGGCTGCTACGTGCGCAATTTGACCGAATTCTGATTATTGGCAGATTTGGTGAAAAGAATTCAAGGATCCGGGCCCACCCTTAAATAGACTAAGATTTAAAGGTCATTCGGTGTGGGTTGATTTGAAGTACTATGTTCTAGACAAACTTGCAGGTGTAGAATAATTCACGGTAGTCGTGATGGAAACCACATGTCTTTTGATTGCTACAAAAACTTGCTCGTAGAAAGTTAATTACATTAACGTTAATTAGATGAAAAGAGCCACTACTAGAAGCTGAACAAATTCTTTTGTGATAGTTTTGTGAGGGTTTTTAGTTTGTATTTATTTATTTATTTATTTATTAAATAACCTATTAAGGGTGGAGAGAAACGTGCAGGGTGTTGTAAGGCAGAATAATTTAAGAAGAAAACATTTTTAATATGATTTACAACTGTTTTAACATCATTAGTACATATAAAAACAAAAGACATGTATAGGTTCACTGGTCATTTTGGATAGCCTACAAAATGACTGGGCATATTGTGTGGTTCCTATCACCACCACCACCACTGTAAAGCAATAATCCTTTCAGTAAGTTTCTCTAGAACTCAGTTTCAAACCAAACCTCTCAACCACTGCAAATCAAATTCCCCTTAAACATCTCAGATTAAGAACTGATATCAGATATTCTCAGATTCTCTAGAAATTACCCTTTAGGATCTGTTATTTGTTAGTAAGGTCATAGTAAATAATCAGCTGTTAGATCAGCACTCTGACTTGTCATCCTTTAGCTCAGTTCAGGACTACTATTAGAATCAGCATTCTTAGCTAATTCCTTTCTTAGTTTGATAAATGTGGGCCCTTCTACAAATGGGAGATACAGCTTTATAGTATACAACCAAATCGCAGAAGTTCTGTTATTATACATGTTTATAATCTATAATGAGTTTTGTATATTTCTACAGTGTGTCGCCCCCTGGTGGTGACTTCTCAGATCCAGTTACTTCTGCTACTCTTGGTATTGTACAGGTAAGAACCTTCACACTCCTTAACTCCCATGTTAAAACCTAAAAATCTCTTTACTCTAACACACATGTCCTCTCTTTCTATTTCTTAGGTGTTCTGGGGTCTAGATAAGAAACTGGCCCAGAGGAAGCATTTCCCCTCAGTAAACTGGTTGATCAGCTACAGTAAGTACACACGAGCACTTGATGAATACTATGACAAGCACTTCCCCGAGTTTGTGCCGCTGCGCACAAAAGCCAAGGAGATCCTGCAGGAGGAAGAGGACCTGGCTGAGATCGTACAGCTTGTGGGCAAGGTGAGAAAGTGTGTGCATGTTTGTTGCTCCTTATTTCAGCTACAGTGTGAACATAACCATAATGTAACGGACAGTAAACGTGAATATAAATATATTTCATGTTGTTTGTGTTGTGTGTACCAGGCTTCACTGGCTGAGACGGATAAGATCACACTGGAAGTTGCTAAGTTGATCAAGGATGATTTCCTGCAGCAGAACGGTTACACACCTTATGACAGGTAATGGGGCACACACGCATGTGTTAATGCTGGGCGCTAATGATAGCGCATCAGCTAAATGCTGTGTTTTGGGTACCATGAGTAAAGTACATCAAAAGTATATCAAAGTATATCAAAAGGAAATTAAAAAAAAACTTTAATTATTTGGCAGGGACACTGCTTTTATGGTCATTAGGGCCAGTGACCTTGTTCAGACTGCCAGCCCAAATCTGATGTCCAGATTGTATCCAGATTGATTTTGGATAGTCTGGACTCCAGGTAAAACCTTATAAAATCTGATTTGCAAAAACATATGAAGGTGCTTTGAAATGCGGTTCCAATCAGATTTTTACAGATGGGCCTCAGTCTGGACACTTTGACCACTCAAGTCAGATTTCAAAGCGTCTTTTGTGTCACTCAGAACGCAACAAGCGATGACCGTGTCAGACAAAGAGATTGTTTGGAGGCCAAGATTTTCCACCTTCATCTCTCCTGCGTCCATGTTTGAAATCCATCTTACCGGCAAAGCCACACAGTAACACAGCAACACATGAAGATAGGTTGGTTGTGTCTGGACACACAAATCTGATCCAGTCACTTGCAAATAACAGTGGGTCCTCTCAAAGATCTGATCTGAGGAACAAATTCGATTTGTCTGCTGTCTGAACACAGCCAATGAGAAAGTGGGTAGTCTCCCCAGGCCTGCCACCAGACTAAACACCAAACAGCTTTTTAAAGGAACGCACAGGTTTATTATGAAAATGAAAGAAAAATATTCAGAAATCAAAATGATGTTATAAAAATAGCACTAAAACTAAAACGCAGTATCACAGTGCTCCAGTATTACAGTATACAGGTATGGATGATGTACACTGTGTCCACAATATGAACCCTGGTATTATATTAGTACTCTGTACGGTAAAGAATATAACAATTAAAAGCAACCCAACTTCCCTTTTCTTTCTTTTCATATCTCCAGGTTCTGTCCATTCTATAAGACAGTGGGCATCCTGTCGAATATGATCGCTTTCTATGACATGGCTCGGCATGCAGTGGAGTCTACTGCACAGAGCGACAACAAGATCACCTGGGCCATGATCCGTGAGCATATGGGAGAAATCCTGTACAGGATCAGCTCTATGAAATTTAAGGTACTTCCTGTCTCCTCCTCCTCAGTCAGTGTAAATGTATGTTTATATGTCTGCCTTATGCAAAAGTCAATGTATTTTGAAGAAGGGTTACAGCAAAACAAGAATTTAGCTTGTTTAAAGCTAATGGTAGGATGAATCAGGTCTATCACTGTCTGTATATGGCCAGGCATGCACTAGGAAGGCCTATAAAACAAGGCCAGTTGGGGTTTTTAGGTTGACTTTTTGGTCATTTTCTCTCCTTATCTCTCTCATACAGGACCCTGTGAAGGAAGGTGAGGGCAAGATTAAAGCTGACTATGCCCAGCTGCATGAGGACATGCAGAACGCTTTCCGCACACTGGAAGACTAAATACCTTTCCGAGTCCATACATCCCTTGGGGCAGTGCACTTGTCGTCCTGTTCCTCTGCCTGCCCTCCTCTCCACACATTCCACCGCTCTGCTTTCCCCTGTTCTTATGTAGCAGTAGTAGCCTGACGTGTCTCGCCATTCCTGCACATCACCGGACAACTCTGATCATGTGTGTATGTGTGTTCTGGATGTGTTTTCATACCTAAAAATCTCAGCACTGCTTCATTCTCCAATGTATTTTTTGATATCATCCTGTCTGTAGTTGTAGATTTCATGCATTCGTTTGGTGTAATTATCGTTCCGGATTCTCTGTACAGAAGGTGTAAGAGACATGATGACTTAAAGTTACTATTTATTGCCAGCAGTTGTTGTGGTTTGCCTGTGTTTTTCGTTGTTTGGTTTGGTTTTAGTGTTTTAAGCTGTATTGTCCAGTGTATCCGCAGTATGATTGGGGCATTGCACTTCTATTCTGCACTGCTCGTGTAACAGAGTTTAAATGCTGGAAGAATAAAATAATGACAAATTTATGGGTTTGTAAGTGTTTTTTTGTGTCTGTGTGTGTAATCCTGTTGTTTTCCTTCCACCTGCTTCCAGTATCCTTCCAGATTCTTATTGTCAGTGTTGTTTATAGTCCCGTTTTGTCCTACTTTTTTTTTTTTTGCTACTCTACATTTGTGGCGTTCAAGTATCAAATCAGTGAAAGTTTACTACTGACACAGATTTAAAAGGTTTCTCTATATAATAGATCATCATTTCATTGGAATTAGTTACATATTAAAATGGATTATGATAAAGATCATAAATACAAAAGTTTCCAAAAGAGTTGTGAAGCTGTATAAAATTTTAAAAAACAGAACGTAATAATGTGCAAATCATATGAAATGTTGGTACTGAGAAAAGGGGTTTTTTGTTGAGCAACAAAAGACTGGTAAAGTTGTGTAATGCTGATTGCCTAGTGTAACATCTTGCAGCTAATTAGGTTAATTAGCAACAGATCAGTAACATGACTGGTTATGAAAGAGCATCTCAGAGATGCAACATTTCCCAAAACCATTGTCTGTGAACACAGTTTGTAGTTTCATTCGCAAATGCAAGTTAACACTCTACCATGCAAAGAAGAAATCAGATATAAACAGATCTGGACCAGAAACACTGCCACCTTCTCTGGGCCTGAGCTCACTTGAGATGGACTGAGGTGTACTGAGAAGTGGAAAAGTGTACTGTGGTCCAAAATATGAAAATCTGAAACTCTTTGAAATCATGGATCGCTGTGTCCTCCAGGTGAAAGATCTAGGTGTGCCATGCACATGGCATGGGTGACTTGGGTGAAGGCTCCATTCATGCCAAACGATATACACAGGTTTTGGAGAAACAAACCAGACAACATCATTTTCAGGGAAGGTTTTGTTTATTTCAGCAAAACAATGTTAAACCACATTCTGCACATTTTTACTGCAGCATAGCCAGCAGTCCAGATCGGTCACCCACTGAAAACATTTGGTGCATTATGAAGGGAAAAGCATGACATGAAACATAACTCTGAACTGTTGAACATCTGGAATCTTATATCAAGCAAGAGTTCCCAAACACTTATAGAGAGCTGTTAATAATCAAACCACAGATTTACACCCAGATTTGCACGACTGTTCACTGTTTTGTGAGATTAAAATAATTAACAAAATCTCAATTATGCTAGCTTTGTTTATCTTGTGTACATCATACAAGATAAACAAATAAGCATGATTGCTTTATGATCCAACTTCGTTTATAATGATTTATTGAATAACAGTGATTTATATTTTTGCTTATATATGAATGTTAGACATCCTGCTTAAAAAGAGACAGTAACTAGAAGTATAGAAACATTGTATAGATATGTTTTGCAAATAACCGTCCCTTTGAATAAATACATGTATGTTTTGAACATCATCGATGTCTCCTAGTAGCCTTTATTTTATTCACTGTAAAACTTCCAATTTGAATTTGAGGGGGAATTGAATTTAAGGGAGAACTGAATCTGAGGGGTACTTGAATTTGAGGGGGATATGAATCTGCTCCGGTCTCCGCTGTTTTACGGAGCTGCAGGGGCGAGAAAAGGCAGCACTTATAGTGGCTCCTGGGCAGAGTGTTTTGTAGTCTGTCTACTAAACAAATGTGAGCGACCTTAAAGGACGTTTTAAGTCTTTTTTTCTTTTTTCTTTTTTAACCAGCGAGTGCTGTTTGTTCTGATATGAGACTCAGTAATAGAGAGGAGGCCACGCCCACTCAGCACAACCGGCCCACGTGCGCCCGGCTGGACCACCGTAAAAGCGAAAGTCTACAGCAGAAAGTAACTTCGGTCGCTGATTGTCTTAATAACAATAAATGTCTGATTTGTTTGGCTGCAGTCAATGATTGACAGGTGTCCCGTCCGGCATTAAGTACTTACACTTGACGCCATAATATATCGTAGTGACGCCACAACCGTAACCAGAGTGCCGACTGGTTCGAAATTCTGTAAAGCTACAGAAAGGTTCTCTGTGCGCAGTTCAGACTGAGCTTTACTGTTTTATTGACTCTACCATCTCTACTTCTTCCGTTCAAAAGAAGGCACTTTATACCATCTCAGAATGGACAAAAACTATGCGAAAGCGAGAAGCCTGCAGGACAGAGAGCAGCCTGGGACCTGGGAGGACAATATGAAGTTGTTTCCTCCTGCTTTCCGGAAGCGTCCTGCTCCCAGAAAGAAATTTGTCCCTTGGTTGTGGGTAGGAGGCCCTGCAAAGCCAGTGAGGGATGACACCCCTTGGGCAGAGGCAGACAAGATGAGGAGGTCTAACAGGATTGCTGACCCTTGGTTTGAGTTGACCAGGGACAAAGAAGGGATGGACCTTGTGAGGAGTGTGCAGAGGGCACAAGGTGACGTCCTCAGTACCAGAGAAAAGAGGTTTAGGAAGCTGGTAGAGTTCGCACTGAGCCCTGAAGATGGAACTAGCAAGACAGAGGTGAAAAACAACGTCTCTGCTGCTGCTCTGAAACGCTCAGGTGCACCTGCTACCAGCCGTAGGGGGTCAGCAGAAGCCCCTCGCTCGGCCCATGATCAGGTATGCAGGTGGGACAGGGGACAGTTCTAATTCAAATAAGAATACATTCAGTGAGTGTGTTTTGAATTACGTGTCTGCTTTCTAGGAACCTGCAATCACCTCTGCACTGGGGTCACGCAGGGTCCGTCCTTCCTCTTAATGCTTGGCAGAGAATCACTGATGCAGCTGATAAACAGGTGTGTTGGGGGGCTGTGAAGTCTCAGTGTGTTTAGATACAGTGAGGAATGACTTTCACAGCTGTACTGAAATTGCTCCTTGTGCCTTTCAGATTCCCATCTCAAAATTTTATCTCATCAAACAAGAGTGTGAGGACTTTAATTCAGCTGAGCAGACCGTAATGAAGGGCAGAGAGGTTGAGGGAGGGAAAAGGCAGGAGAAGAAAGCACTAGAGGAGGTGAGTTTTATAAATGGATGTTTATTTGGTGCCCTTAATTACAAGATTAGTGCTTACTGGAGTGAAAACTAAAGGGGACAAAGATTTCCTCTGATCGTGTTTTTGAATCGCTGCTGTCAGAACAAAACCTTGTAACTTGTTTTTTTTTGTTGTTTTTTAGTTTTTGACATCATTTCTGAATGCCTGTATCCCTTTACATTGTAAAACTGCCATCATTAGTTCCACTGAGTTACATTATGTTTTTTTCCTTCTCCTGTAAAGTTATTATTTCTGAGATACAGGGTTTGTTTCCGAAAGCAACTATATGTTCCTTTAACACTGTCTTCTCTTCCATTCTGTTCTACAGGCTCCTCTGCTGTTTGCACTCTGTTTGTGCTGAATCTGAAAAAAGGCTCCACTAGAAACTTCCTGAGCTTCCTGAGACACCTGAACAGCATCTCTGCACTCCCCCTTAAATGACCAGCATCCCACACTACACTGGCTCTAAACCGACTAGCATTCCACACTACACTGCCTGTAATCTGACCAGCCTCCAACACTATGCTGGCTTTCAACTGATCAGCATTCCATCCTACGTTGGCTCTTAACTGACCAGCATTCAACACCATACTGCCTCTAAACTGACCAGCATTCCACACTATACTGCCTCTAAACTGACCAGCATTCCACACTATACTGCCTCTAAACTGACCAGCATTCCACACTACACTGCCTCTAAACTGACCAGCCTCCAACACTACGCTGGCTTTCAACTGACCAGCATTCACAGAGGTGACCAGCATTCCATACTACACTGGCTCTTAACTGACCAGCATTCAACACCATACTGCCTCTAAACTGACCTGCATTCCACACTACACTGGCTCTAAACTGACCAGCATCCGACACACTACTGCCTCTACACTGACCAGCATTCCACACTACGCTGGCTCTTAACTGACCAGCATTGCACACTACGCTGGCTCTAAACTGACCAGCATTCCACACTACACTGGCTCTAAACTGACCAGCACCCCACACTATGCTGGCTTTCAAGTGACCAGCATTCCACACTACGCTGGCTCTTAACTGACCAGCATTCAACACCATGCCGCCTCTAAACTGACCAGCATTGCAAACTACGCTGGCTCTTAACTGACCAGCATTGCACACTACGCTGGCTCTAAACTGACCAGCATTCTATACTACACTGGCTCTTAACTGACCAGCATTGCACACTACACTGGCTCTAAACTGACCAGCATTGCAAACTACGCTGGTTCTTAACTGACCAGCATTCCACACTACGCTGGCTCTAAACTGACTAGCATTGCAAACTACGCTGGCTCTTAACTGACCAGCATTGCACACTACACTGGCTCTAAACTGACCAGCATTGCAAACTACGCTGGCTCTAAACTGACCAGCATTCCACACTACGCTGGCTCTAAACTGACCAGCATTGCACACTACGCTGGCTCTACACTGACGAGCATTCCACACTACGCTGGCTCTACACTGACCAGCATTCCACACTATGCTGGCTCTACACTGACGAGCATTCCACACTATGCTGGCTCTACACTGACCAGCATTCCACACTACGCTGGCTCTACACTGACGAGCATTCCACACTACGCTGGCTCTTAACTGACCAGCATTGCAAACTACGCTGGCTCTAAACTGACCAGCATCCCACATTACACTGGCTCTTAACTGACCAGCATTCGACAACACACTGCCTCTAAACTGGCCAGCATTCCACACTACACTGTCTCTAAACTGACCAGCATTCCACACTACAATGTCTCTTAACTGACCAGCATTCCACATTACACTAGTTCTTAACTGACCAGCATCCCACACTACACTGGTTCTTAACTGACCAGCATCCCACACTACACTGGCTGTAAACTGACCAGCATTCCATACTACACTGGCTGTAAACTGACCAGCATTCCATACTACACTGGCTGTAAACTGACCAGCATCCCAAGCTAAACACCATCACCTTTATTTCAAATAAAACTCAATATGAAGAACCACAAATTTTGTGTATTTCTATGAAATTAAATCATTTTCATTTTTTGCTCTTTGTATGTAATTAATACATATGTGATATCATCAGTTAACAGTGATATAATCAGTTATATATATATATATATATATAGTCATTCTTGTTCTTTGAAATTACTGCTGGAAGTGTTTATCATACTATCATCTGATAAATGCAATGTTCTAGATAAGAAGCTGGTGTCAAAGTTTTCCTTATACACGCATCATCAAAAGAATAGTTGCACAAATAGCTGCACCCAAAAGGAATCAGCTGACAGAAATCAAGTTGGGTGGGTATGTTTGACATTGTGAGACATGCATATGATTCAAGTTTCATGCTCTTTCGCACATGTGACGTAAGCAAAGACATTCAGTGAGGATTGATGACCTCTATGAGTCATCCTGTTAGTGCCAGCACCACTGGCAGACAGCTGCACAATGCAGGACTACATGCATGCAGACCGTTACAATGACTGTCCTTAACACGATGTCAACGTCAAGACTGCAATGGTGTCGTGCCAGACTGTCATGGAGTGACTCAGAATGGCAGCGGGTCATCTTCAGTAACGGATCCCGTTTTTGTCTTGGTGGAGATGATCAATGAATCAATGTGTGGAGGTACCGTGGTCAGTGCTAAGATGAACGGTTTGTTGTCACACGCCACATGTCCAGAAGGTCTGGTCTATATATATGGTGTACTATATGTGTCATACTGAGACACTATATTCTGCATGTGTAGCTCAATAAATATTGCCCATATCAGTCTAAATTTATCATCATGTATTGTTCCTGGTAACCTTTATCTTCCTTCCCAATAGCACTGCAATCCCACACTTCCTTCTGGGTGCAGCTATTCTTTTTTATTGATGAGTGTAGATAGGTTCTTAACTAGAAAATGAGTTAGTGTGAAGACTGCCACAACTCACTATACAATCATTCATTTATTCAAGCATCTAAACTGCTTATCCTCCCGGGTTGGAGGGGGCGCTGGAGCTTATCTCACTGGAAGGAAAGCAGGAAGCACCCCAGACAGGCCATCACAGGGCAGACAAACAGACCTTCACATCTAGAGCTAGTTTAGCATCTCCAGCTCATCTGACAGCATATTGTTTGCTGAAAATAGGTGATAGACAATGAGTGTAAATACAAGGAGGTTTACCTATATATATATATATATATATATATATATATATATATATACACACACACACATATGCTGTGCAGCCAGTGCTGGCACTAACAGGATGACTCATGGAGGACATCACTGCTTACTGAATGTCCATAATCATGGCTGTTGGGTCAGTCAGGTACAGCAATAAGGCTTGTCTGTGCTTACGTCACATGTGTGGCCGCGTGTGAAACTTGAATCATTCGCATGTCTCCCAGTGTCAAACCTACCCACCAAGTTTCATGCCTGTGGGTTGATTCCTTCTGGGTGCAACTATTTGTGCAAGTATTCTTTTGATGATGAGTGCAGTTGAAAAAAGACTTATTATTACTTACTGATAATTACTTCTTATATATTTCTCTATGTTTTACTTATAAAGCTACATGGTGCAGCGTAGAAGCTACGGCTAGGCCTTTGCTCTGTATTACTCGGGTCACAGATGAAGTCCTCATGAACTGACAGAAATGATGACAATTTCATATCTGCTTGTGTGACTCATACGCCAGTGATGCTGTAGTGCTGCTGAACTGGCTCTGCGGCTTTTCCTCCACCTGTTCTCTGGAATCCTGTGGCTCAAGTCTGAGATCCTGATACTTTTGCAGAGGATATTTCTGAGTTCATATCTCACTTTATCTTTTAGATTTTACCCCTGTAGTCATTTTGCACCTGCAGTGAGGTTTGATCTGTATTCCTGGGTGTTAAAGGAAAGATTCAATCAAATGTTCTTTTTTTTTTTTTTTAACCCCACATGCAGCCAGTCAGCCAAGGCATGTCTGGGGTCTGAAGTTTAGTTTACCTACAAGGCTAATGTATCTAAAAAGTGATGAAAGGCTATATCCTCCAAAATCATTTCAGTGCCATAGATTTGTACTATATTAGCCTTGTAGATTTTTGGTAGGAGGCTTGGATCTGTTTGTGAGCGAAGCATGCTCTCGGTCCTCTCCAGTGGTGAATGGTATGTTCCCTCTGGAGGGGTTTGGCTGTTGCCAGGTGAGAATACACCTCCACCTCAGCAGCACTGGAGCACTTTAAACCTTTCTTACCTGAGGATTATACTGGAAGCAGCACGCTGAATGACTGCTCCATTGCTCTTCTCATTGATGTGTTGGAATTAGTCTGTGTTGGATTTGGACTTGTTGATATTTGAAGGAGGCGGTTACAGGTATGTGCACATCAGCTTTGTTCTCATTTATCTTGTTCTGGCAGGAACTTTAAAAAGACTGGAAATATTGAATTATATATAAACTATATTACAGGTTACAGACTGTTTAACATGTAGCTATTAATACTGTGTGACAGGATAGAGAAAGAGAGAGATAGACAGATAAATACATAGACAGACTGATAAATGGATAGATGATGCTGTGTTACTGACCTGTTAAAAGATTGCCACTCTCAGCTGAGGCAGGATTACTGCAAACCCCCTCGATCACTTCCAGCTCAGCTGGTGGAAAATCCTTTTCTTACTTAGATCCTAAACGTTCTAGAGAACAGAAGGAATGCAAACAGGATGGTGTCTGTAAAGGTAGATTAGAGCAGGAGTCTTTAGGCCAGCATATGTTTACTGTACTGGGGCTTATTTTCTCCTGTTGTTTATCATTGTGCAGTTCATTAACATATACAGTAATGTTTTATCATTCCAGTGCTGTGCTAATCTTCCCTGTGTGAAGCACTTTTAGATTCCGCTACTGAAATATAAGTACTATGCAAGAAATAAAACTGTATTATTATTATTATTATTGTCATGAGTGAATACATTAATGTGCTTCAGTAAAGAAATGCTTGCGCCTCTGCTTTTGGCAGAAGGGAATGTAGGTAAAGGTGCCATTGCTTTGTTTTCCTGGCTCTCAGACACCTCGGTGCGTGACCATGCTTTCTTTAGGTGTTAACCCCAGCTCTGGGGCAGGATGAGCCAGTTTTTCATGTTTTAACTCTTTGTTTTAATCATCATGTTTACCTTTGATGGCTATGAATAGCCACTCTCTGCATAGCTTTAAGGCACCGTCATAGGGAACTTATAAAGCAGCAAGATTTGCTGATGGTCATTTGAGGCTGTTGTGGCTTTGGTTCTATCACTCAGGCAAGAGGAAGATGACCAACATAGCAAAGTCGGTGGCGGGGAGTGATGTGACTGAAGAGAGCAGTCCAGCTGGAGAGGCCAAGATGAATTCAGAGGAGCAAGAGGTGAACATATGAGTTTAAATATCACTGATGTAGATTGAACCTGCACTCCTGACCTGTACTCCTCATCTTACATCCTCTACATTACATGCTCCAGTTACATATAGTGTATAGTAAATCGGTATACAGCTTATCAGTGTGAGCAGTATAGGAGCACATGAACGTAAAAGATTACAGACAATTACAGTAAATGAAGCATGAAGCAGCACTGTTTAAGAGGGCAGCTCACTGGGAAAAAAGTGTTTTTGCTGCCCGCTTGTGGACACAGACCATGTTGCTTCATGGTCTACTTATAAAGAATCTGATTTACTACTGGCGATTGAAGCTGCACACTTTCACTAAATAATATAGAATCATCCTGATTATGTTCGTCACTCGCAATCATACTAGTAGTAGGAATTTGTCTTTTGCATTTAACCCATCTGTAAAATGAAACACCCACATACATGCACACACACTAGGGGTCGGTGGGCAACCCTATCCATAGCACCCAGGGACCATTTGGGGGTTAGGTGGCTTGCTTAAGGGCACTTCAGTTGTTACTGTAGGTTCAGGCAATCAAACCGGTGACCCTCCGGTCACAAGGCTGGTTCCCGAACCTCCAGCCCACGACGTATGTAGTGATGAGAGATTTTAAAACAGCTAATAATAAAAAAAACCTTATACTACAAAAACTATATCCTGGACTCTTTAATTTAGTTAATACAGTAAAGTTATGCATGCAGAATGGTGTCCTGTGATAATCCATCCCATGCAGCTTGATCATTCTCACACGGTTGATGCAGATTGTGCGGTAGGGCTGGAGGTGGGTGACACCAGGCCTTCTGGACGTGTGAGAACAAACTGTTCATCTTGGCGCTGACCACTGTGCCTCCACCCATGAATTCGTTAGTCGTCTCCACCAAGACAAAAGCGGGACTCGTCACTGAAGATGACCCGCTGCCATTCTGAGTCACTCCATGACAGTTTGGCACAGCGCCATTGCAGTACTTGGCGACATTGACGTGGTGTTAAGGACAGTCATCATAACGGTCTGCATGCGTGTAGCCTTGTGACGTGTAGTCGTCTGGCAATGGTGGTGGCACTAATGAGATGACTCATGGAGGGCATCACTGCTCGCTGAATGTCGGGACTTGTGGCTGTTGGGTCAGTCAGGTACAGCGATAAGGCCCTTCCTTGCTTATGTCACATGTGCGGCTGAGTGTGTAACTTGAATCGTTCGCATGTCTCACAATGTCAAACCTACCCACCAAGTTTCATTCCTGTCAGTTGATTCCTTCTGGGTGCAACTATTGTTTTGACGATGAGTGTATGAATTGGGATTTTCTGGCTGATGACGAACAACTTGTAGGTATTGGTCGTTTATACTCAAGATAAGAACGGAGAGTATTATATATGATCTTATGTAACGAAAGCAAACTTAACTGAGTATTAAACGATGTCTAAATGATAACTGCTTTGTTTTAACTCACCCATTGTAATTAGGTTCCATCACAGGACATTACAGGACAGTGCATAGGATCGCCTCAGTCACCGACCAGCTACAAACAGAGGAGCGAAGAGTTCAAGAAGATATTCAAAGAGCTGGCAGAGAGACTGATAGTAGGTGAGAGAGAGTAAGAGAGACTGAGAGCGAGAAACCTGCTAAATATATTCTGCAGTCTGCATTTCTGAGCTTTATATTTTTCCCCAGATTACACCTGCGCTCTGCAGAAGGACATTCTGTTGCAAGGCCGCATCTACCTCACAGAGAACTGGCTCTGCTTCTACAGCAATGTCTTCTGGGGAACAAAGGTAGGAGCACTCAATCTGGTTAATTGTATACTCTTGATCATACTGTTTGGAGAGTTGATGCAGAGGTTACTACTGTCTAAATTTTGGTCAATTTTTATCGTAGATAATGTTAAATATGAGAGATATTGCATCTATGTCAAGAGAGAAGACAGCCCGACTGATACCAAACGCCATTCAGATCTACACCAATACAGAAAAGGTAAGGTGCTATTGTTGTCTAGGGTTATCTGGGTCTGTTATCTAGGTACTATGTACACTACATGGCCAAAAGTATGTGGACACCCGACCATCATGCCTGTGCAAGCTTGTTAGATACCCCCCACCACCACTTTGCAGCTAAAACAGCCTCCACTCTTCTAGAAAGGCTTTCCACAAGATCTGTCTGTGGAACTTTGTGCTTATTCCCAAAGATGTTCAGTGGTGTTGGGGTCAGGGCTCTGTGTAGGCCACTGGAGTTGCTCCATGCCCAGGTACCCAGCCATGTCCGAGTCCAATGGTTGTGTAAAATGCAGCCTCAGCTGTTTTATAGTTTTAGTGCAGGTGTATCTATTGCTGTGTCAGTGGCAGTGTGGTTAGGAAATAATAGCAGTAAACGTGAGCACAGTCACAGTGGAGAAAGTTCCTCTCTAAGGCAGCGACTTATGAGACAGGCATCGAGCCATCGAGACAGCTGCCTTCAATTTTGGACACAACCAGTGTCTTTATGGAACTCACTTTGTGCACAGGGATACAGTAGTACTATAATAGGAAAGGGCCTTCTCCAAACAGTTGCCGCAAAGTTGGATGCCTGTAGTTGTCTAAAATGTCTTTGTTGTATGCTGTAGTAGTATTATTACCCTTCACTGGAACTAAGGAGTCCACACCCTAAAAAACAGACCCTCCTCCACCAAAGCCAGATTCGGCCATCATTACTCCAGAGAACATGTTTGCACTGCTCCAGAGTCCAGTGTGTGTGTGGGGGGGTGCTTTATACCACTCAAAATGCGCATAGTGACCTAGAGGCCTTTGTGCAGCTTCTCGGCTATAGAAACTCATTTCATGAAGCTCCTGACTCACTGTTATTGTGCTAATCATGCTTTCAGAGGCAGTTTACAATTCTGTGGTGAGTAATATAACAGAGTCTATGTGCTTCAGCACTTGGCGGTCTCGGTCTGTGAGTTTGCTTGGTCTACCGCTGTTCTTCCTTCTAGATATAATAATAGCCCTTACAGTTGTCTGGGGCAGCTCGAGCCGGGCCAAAAACTGACCAGCCTTTGTGGCAAAGGCTGGCGTCTTATGACAGCATCTTGTTTAAAGTCAGTGTTTGTATATGGAGACTGCATGGCTATGTGCTTGATTTCATTGACCTGACAGCAATGAGTGTAGCTGAAACACCTGAAGTCAATAATTAGAAGCAGTGTCCGCATACTTTTGGCCATGTAATGTATTATTGTACATCATAACAGGTGCAGCGTGAAACTATTTGATAACATCAGATTAACATCATGTCCACTCCCCCAGCTCTTCTTCACATCATTTTCTGCAAGGGAGAAAAGTTATCAGACCATTTTTCGCCTATGGCAGAATATACTGATGGAGAAGGTAGGCCTGAGAAATTTTACTACTATTACTATTTTGTTTTGGGGTTTTTTGCCTGCTTTTTACATTTTTTTAATTTATTTTATGTTATTATGATATTTATATAGGTATGTACAAGGTATGTACAAAAAACAGCCATAAGTCTGGTGTGCCTAAGATTGATGTATGTAAATGATGTACTGTGTGTCATTCAAAAAGCAATCAGTGCTGAAGAAACTCCTAATAACTTACTTATACTGTATATATACAGTGACATATGCTTCCGAAAGCAATTTGGCCTTGGCCAATAACAATGAAGTTATAAGGAGTTATATGCACACACACACACACACACACACACACACACACACACACACACACACACACACAGTTATATGTGTGTGTGCATATAACCCCTTATAACTTAATTATACTGTATATATATTGTATATAGAGTGACGTATGCATCCTAAAGCAGTTTGGCCTTGGCCAATCACAATGAAGCTATAAGGAGTTATATGCACACACACACACACACACACACACACACACACACACACACACACAAACACACACACACAGTTATATGTGCGTGTGCATATAACTCCTTATAACTTAATTTTTATGTATATATATAAAGGTAAATCTGAAGAAGAACCAAGTGGACCTTACTCTTATTCATACCGATAAAGGCTTAATAGCTATGTATCATTTTATCATTATATATATATATTCCTTATATGGACTGCATGGACTGTGGAAGGTGAATGGGCCGAGGCTTTTTTTAAGCTGTAATATTTACATATGAAATCAAACTCTTCATTTTAAAAAATGATAAAATGATATATAGCTATTAAGCCTTTATCAGTATGAATAAGAGTAAGGTCCACATGGTTCTTCCTCAGATTTACCTTATTCAACTCATTGCTTGTTTACCAGGTTTCATTTGAGAGTGTGAGCAGGGAAATCCCCAAACTGTGCTGAACTCTGACCCTAGCTACCTCTGACCTAGAATGTCTAATGCAAAGTAAACCTAGAAAACCCTTAGCAGCCCAAATGTTTATGTTGAAGGGGAATTACACCAGTTTTATAAATTTCTGCATGATTTTGTGGTTTGAAATGGTTCATTAACCCACTCATTACAGTGGTGATGATGGGAACCAGGAGTTGCCATGTCTACAACTCAAATGTGGAAATGCTATTCATTATCCAAATCCACCAGTGAACATACATGAGCCTTCTGAGTTATATGCACTGTTGATGATGGTAGAATAGCGACAGATGAAAAGCGTGCTTTGGGAACTATTATTCATAACCATACCATGCAATAACATTCAGCCATGGAGCTTTTGGAAGTCTGGTTTCTATCACCACCACCGTCAGGCAATTTTCTGTAGAACAGAGCATTCCACACCAAACCTCTCTGAATGTCTTTGTTTACATCTCAACCATTTAATTATGAAGATATTTTGGAAAATTGGTGGAGTTGCTCTTTAATGCTCTAACTGGTCCTGGGTGCTGTTGAAACTACTCCTAAATGTGCATGAGTGAGCCTTCAGGGTGTGGCTTTCTATTTTGCATGAGAACAAAGTGTCCTTCAGAAAAAAGTCCCTCCTATGAACCACAGGTGTGTATAGTTACAGTCACTCTGTTCCGTGCAGCGCGGGTAACTAGGAGTTTGAAGGGTTTTCATTTCTTCAGATGAACATACTTTCACTTTTACCCGAGTGTATATGAAGTGTACTAAAGTACATCAGCTCCATTTTAATCATCTTAATTATTCACAGTCAAAAATTCTTTTTTTTACCCACCCGTTTTTTGGAAATCTCCGCCTTTCTGTGCTGGGATTGGCTGGTGGTTCATACATCACGAGCAGTCGGCTGTACTAATGCTCTCAAGTCCCGCCCTCATGCGCCAGGATTGGCTAGTAGTGGTATAAACTATTAACCAATCGTAGGGCTGGAGGGGGCGGGGCTTTAATGACGGGAATACAGGTGGGGGGAAGTTTTGATCGTGCTGTAATGCTGTTAAAAAACGTAGTTTCACTTTTTAAAATTGAGTTGCATTTAAATGCAAACCACAGAAATATATCATAATATTAACACTATAAACATATTTTATAGCATGAAAACCACTATAGAATCTACCTTGGCCTACGCAAAAGTATATTTAATAAATATATAAATGAACCAAACAGTTGTAATACGTTTCGAAATAGTGTTACAAAACAAAATACGACTTAAAACATATGTGAAAAACTGTGCAGCAAACTATGAAATAGTTGAATTTATATCAGATATTTAGATTTATATGTATTGTACACTTATTGTGTTTAATATAATATTATATATAAAATGTATAGTAAATATATATAAGCCCATAAAAAAGAACATATATCTTTTTAATTAATCCAGTGATATTTGTAGATGTCTAAGGTGAATACTGTAAGATTGGACTGTATGAATACAGCGCAGGGGGGCGGATGTATCTGCCGGAATACGGGTGGGGAAATAATGTCGCTACAGAACTTCCTGATCGCTGTGCCTGCTGGGCTTCATCTGTAGTGACAGCTCACAGGTTACTTCAGTGCAGTGAAGGCCTTCGACAGGTAGCGGACACCTTGCTGTAAGTACGCCCAAATAAGTCGGTGTTCGTGTTAGTTAGACTACAGCAACCAGAAAACTTAGTGTTGGTTTCAGTTCGAGTCTTGTTACCTGTTTGTGCCAGTTTAAGTTGGGGGTCTTTATTGCGGAGCTTCTGTTTCTGTGCGCCATATGGTTGCGGTTGAGTTTGTCTGTGGCTAGTCGTTGTGGTTAGCGTTGTTGGCGTTATTATTAATTAGGACAGCTCCGTTTACGATGTTTTAGGAGACTCTGTCGTCTAGTTCATGTTTATTTTGTACGTTTATGAAGCTCTTAAACGTGTGAGTCATACGGTAGTTCACTGTAGAGGCGAAACCTCAACAGACAGGGTTTGTTTTGGAGCAGTTTGGTTTCAGGCAGGCAGGTGCTGTTCATGGTCCACAGGGGAGCACCAAGGATCAGCTCCACCTGCCCTCGGTTCACTGTGATATGAGATTTGAACTGATTAGATTATGTATGTGAAGGTTTTCTGTCATCCGGGTTATTGAATTACGTCGTAGGAGAGTAAGTCGCAGTGATTGGACTTTATTATAGCACAGACAGCTAATTAAGCAGGTGTGTTTGGACAGTGTTATGTCCAGACACACCAGCTAATTAGTGGATTCAGGTGCACACAGTTTCAGCAACCTCTATAAAACCATTAGCCGTACAATGAGATGTCTGAACCAACATACCCAATGCCAAGCATCAGCTAGAGGGGTATAAAATCCGCCCCCCCCGCCCGGGCTGTGGAGCAGTGGGACTGCCTTCTCTGAAGTCACGGAGCTCCATCCAGTACCAACTTAGTTGGGATTAGTTGGAGTGATCCATAACTATGGATCTATCATTTAACATCAGTCTCACTAATGCTCTCATGCCTAAATGCAATCAAATCCTCACAGCAATGGTCCTGCATCGTCAGTAAAGCCGTCATGGCAGAGTAGAAGCTGTTGCGGCAGCGACTTGGAAAGAAACTCCCTCAATACCGTTTGATTTCAGAAGAAACAGGAGCAACATGTGTCTGTAAACGTCTGGACATTAAGTGAAGATTAGCAGTCTCGCTCTGAGTAGCTGTACTCTGATTGCATCTCCACACTGACGACGGCAAAGCAGGTTAGGGCTGTTTTCTAACTGAGTGTGTGGTAGTTTGACTTTGATCTACTATCACTGACTGGCCCAAAGCTTACTTCTTCTTCAGGTCACCCAGAGAGATAGACAGTAGTTTGTTGCACAGATGATTGAGGTTCTTTGGTTCTTTCCACAGCAGTTGACCAGGCAAGAGCTGTGGCAGATGGTCAAACAGCATTATGGCAACGATTTGGGCTTGAGCCATGAGGAGATGGAGAGCTTGCAGATGACAGCAGATACAGTCGCATATACGCAGACCAGGTAATGGACACAAACACATCAGAATGAGCTGCTGTCGGCTCACTAACATGAGTGTAAATTTAATGTGTTTTTAAGTTTCAATGCACAGTTTATGAACATATTTGAAACAATATAAAGCATTAGATGTGGCCCATGCAGAAGTTATACTCTTCCTAAGTTGACCCACCGGGCACTTCATTAGGTACACCTCCTTGTATGGAGGTTTTTAAACCTTGTGTCCACTCACTGTCCACTGTGTTGGGCACTTTTACTGTGTTGGTCCTACTTGTGGATGCAAAGTCAAGAGATGGTAGTTCATCTGCTGCTGCACAGTTTGTGTTGGTCATCCTCTAGTATGAACTATTCTCAGCAGTGACACTGAGGTGTTTAAATACTTCAGTAGCACTGCTGTGTCTGATCCGCACACACTAACACCCCACCACCACGTCAGTGTCACTGCAGTGCTGAGAATGATCCTCCACCCAAATAATACTTGTTCTATGGCGGTCCTGTGAGGTAAAAGGGGGATACAGAGAGTATACAGAGAAACACAGGGACTACAATCTGTAATTGTAGAACTACTTGCTCCTATATGGTAAGCCAAGCTGTCAAAATGGACAGTGTAGAAACATGGAGGTGTGCCTAATAAAGTGGCTGGTGGGTATAAAAGCAGGGTTTTTTTTTGTCTGCAGTTCTTAGATTTTGTGATGTAGCCAGAGGCTTCCCTTGTAATGTGAATGCGCCCTTTGTTTCAGCCTAAACATGAAAGCAGAGGATCACACTGGCAGGATGGAGAGACCTTCCTCCCTGCGTCTTCCTCAGACGGAGCAGACTTCATACGAGGCCTCCACACCTCTTGGAGACGACACGCAATCTTCAGTCGGACTACAGAGCACTCTCTCTGCAAACGGGGTACAGCACATTCAACATGTTCCTGATTACAACTCTGTTGTTTGTTAAAATAAGATTGAAGGAAGTAGTTAAGAAAAAAAAAAAATAGTGGTCAGGAGAAAAGAAACACTGAAATGTGGGCTGCGTGTGCTGCCACGAAACCCTGCCCAGCCTGAAATAATTATTTAAATGATCTGGTCTGATTTTGGCAGGACTTTTCAGACCACATCATAAGTCTTTTAGGTGTTAACGTCACCCGCACAGGCTCAAACAAAAGGTCCTGCTCGATATATAGATCTCGAATGCAAAATCAGCATTTTACTGACAAAGATCATCCTACTCAGGAGAAAGGGGTATGCAGCACAACCGATGTTACATGTTCTACTGCATGATGTAAGCAAGAACAGAGAGGTCTCCAAATCCCCAATATGTACACAGTGCAGTATTGATGCAGGTTTAGAGACGGTGCAGATAAAGATTGCATGATTACTGTATTGCATGTCTTTTAGGAGGACACGCGGAGCACGGCATCTCGCCAGCGCAGTCCTGACCTCTCTCTAGAACGCTTCAGCCATGAGCGAGTGTCCAAACGCTCTTCTCTCTCCTTGGACCTGAATGCCAATGAAGACCGAGTCTCAGAAAATAGTTTATCTGACAGCATTGAGGAAGGTGAGAAATGCACTGTACAGTGAACTGTGCTCTGTAATTAATTCTAATTATGAATTAATTTAATGAATTAATTAATTTATTGCAGTGTCTTACATTTATGTAATGTTTATGGGCTAAATCGTGCAATAACATTCCAATGCTTAGCTTTTACAATGTAGCCTCATAAAATAACATATTAACACGCAATGTTAGGAGCAGCTTCAACTCGCCCACGTTTTCTCTCTATAGGCTGTAGCTGGCTAGCTAAAATGCAGAGCCACTCTTCCAACTGGACGTTACTGTATATGGAGAACAAAAAATAACTTGGATTGTGAATTTTTTGAATCATTGAATTGGTTGTTTGTTTTTTTTGAGTCAGGTGAATCACATGGTCTGTGATGTCTATGGTTTTGAACTCTGTGTCTTCATGTTTACTGTGGTGGTTGCTTAATGAAACTATGCTTGTGGGGAAATGTGGCCCAGCTCAGCTGAATCGGTTGGCAAAGTTGAATCAGACTTCGCATCCCTATTTGTGTGGCTGATGTGTGTTTTGTTATTGTGTTTTGACCTGCAGTGGAACGTGATTGTGTGTCCCATGCGCCTCAAGGAAGGCTGTATGTGAACAGGGTTTTCCGAATCAGTGCTGAGAAAATGTTTGAGCTGCTTTTCGCCGATTCATATTTTAACCGACGGTTTATGGACGCCAGGAAGATCACAGGTGAAAAAAAAATGACCTTTACTTGTGTTCTCTCTTAATTTTCTGACAAAGCAGGGTTTTTTGCAGTTCTGAATATATAAGTGTGTGTGTGTGTGTGTGTGTGTGTGTGTAGATTTTTATTTTCTGTTATGACAGCAACCTTTTTTTTCCATTTGCAAAAGCACATTGGAAACTTTCCTGTGTTTAAGAAAATTTAGTGTTACATGATAGAGTTTCCTTATGTGTGTCTTACAGCAAACGTAAGCAGACACAAACAGCATGGTGGAGAGGTATAGCTGGACTGAGTCACAGAAGGGAGTTTTTAATATATATATATATATATATATA
>CM067497.1:6740456-6750456 GCA_034552555.1 Semaprochilodus insignis
TCATGAGGAAGAGAGCCAAAAAGGCACTGGAGCAGGACGATCCATTGTGCTGCTGTGAGTATGTGGACCGTCACGGGGGGCGGAGCCATGTGGCAGCATGCTGCTGTGACTGTGAGGATCTGGATGAGGCCTGTGACAGGTGAGGGTGGAGCTATCCAGGAGGGGGCCGTCATTTCATTAGGGTTTTAACATAGGGGTGATTTAATGAGGGTTTTTGCCCAGGGATGTATTTACTACAGGGCCATGTGTGCAGGTAAATTAGGATGGAGGAAATATACACTGTGTGTCCAGTACATTACAGGTACACTAAGTAGGTCTTGGTAAATTGGAGATCTCATTGGTGGAAAGGTGGAAATGTGCAGAAGAACATTTGACATCAGTATAGTTCCAAACCCCATATATATATATATATATGCATTCATTCACTGTGGCAACATTTCCACAAGCTTCTGCAATGTCACAACATTTATTTCTGTCCAGAGTTGCATTCATTTTTCCCCAAGATCTTGTATTGATGATGGGAGATTTGGACCACTGTGCAAAGTCTTCTCCAGCACATCCCAAAGATTCTCAATGGGGTTCAGGTCTGGACTCTGTGGTGGCTAATCCATGTGTGAAAATGATGTCTCATGCTGCCTGAACCACTCTTTCACAATTTGAGCCCGATGAATCCTGGCATTGTCATCTTGGAATAGGCCCGTGTCCTCAGGGAAGAAAAAATCCATTGATGGAATAACCAGGTGGTTTAGTACAGGTAGTCAGCTGATCTCATTCTTTGGGCACATAACATTGCTGAACCTAGACCTGACCAACTGGAGCAACCCCAGATCACAGCACTGCCCCCACAGGCTTGTAGGGTAGGCATTAGGCGCATCACTTCAGCCGCCTCTCTTCTTACCCTGATGCGCCCATCACTCTGGAACAGGGTAAATCTGGACTCATCAGACCGCATGACCTTCTTCCATTGCTCCAGAGTCCAATCTTTATGCTCCCTAGCAGACTGAAGCCGTTTTTCCCGGTTAGCCTCACTGACAAGCCTTCACACTGTGCGTGTGGAAATGCTCTTACTTTCACTATTAAACATGTCCCTGAGTTCTACTGTTGTTATTCTACGATTTGATTTCACCTAATGTTTAAGTGATTGCAGATCACGATCATTCAAGATTTTTTTTACGACCACATTCCTTCCTCGAAGATGATGTTTCCCCACCGTCCTTCCTCTTTTTAATAACGCGTTGGACAGTTCTTAACCCGATTTCAGTAGTTTCAGCAATCTCTGTAGATGTTTTCTCTGATTGATGCATGCCAATAATTTGACCCTACTGAAACAGATTACCATCTTTTCCACGACCACTGCATGTGTCTTTCGACATGGTTGTTTAACAAATGAGAAGCTACTCACTGCATCAGTTAGGGTTAAATAACTTGTTGCCAGCTGAAGCATCATCACCCATGCAGTAATTGTCCAATGGGAGGCTCTTACCTATTTGCTTAGTTAAATCCCAGGGGGTGCCCTTTTTTGGCCAGGCAGCATGTGTGTGTGTGTGTGTGTGTGTATGTGTGTGTATATATATATATATATATGGGGTACAGAACTCTTTTAATGATGAGTGTATATGTAAAATCACTTACAAAACATGTAATTTGACCTGAAGTGTCAAAACTGTATATTCAGTACTATTATATATTATATTAAACTATTGTTATTTAAAGGGATTTTCCCTTTCTGTTGTGACATTTCATGTTTACTTTTGGCTAGTTTGTCGACTGGAAACTTTTTTCCTGCATCTGTCATGCACTGTGAGGATCTTGGAGACTCGACATCAAAAAGAATAGGACGAGGCACAGTGGACATGTACTGTTGGTTAATAAACATAATTAGTGATTTCGTTCATAGTATCTATAGCACTGTATTCTATAGTGCTTCTGGTTTTCCAATGTAGGGAATAGTGATTAGGGGACTATTCTGAACACAGTGTATCAAATGTAATGGAAAGTAGTCTGGGGGTAGTTTTGAAACTGAGGAATAACTAGTCTGGACTAGCAGTGACCTACAGCAGCACATGCAGCTAGCACTGCCAGACTTCAGGATTTTAAACGTTTACTTTCAGACTGTTTTCTTTGTCTGCTTCCTGAATGTTTAGCACAGTGATCAGATCAGTTGTTCACGTTTTAACCCTGTTCTCTTGTCTTTCACAGGTGGATGAAGAGAGAGTCCCAGAATCCGGACTCTCTGTCTCAAGTGGCGGCCACAGTGACTGATCGTCTGCGAGTGCCCTGGATTTCAGGGGCTAAGCAAGTTGACCTATCTTTGATCCCGCCTCTTATCCTACTTCCTGTCCTCTTACACATCGCTGCTCTGCATTACCTGCTGGGCATCCTGGTTCTTACGGCACTGCCTGGCATGGTGCTTTGGTATTACTACTTCACCCACCGCAAGAAAGGGCGCACCCTGTTCTTCCTCAGCCTGGCACTTTTTTCCCTGTTTTACATGTACTACCTCTTTCTCTCCGAGGTTGTTCCACACGGCAATGTCAGTAATTTTCAGCTGGGTGTTGTGACTATAGGTGCAGCCCTTACGTTAATCACCCTGATGTATACCAAGCGAGGACCAGGCTACGTCAGGCCACGCCCTTCTGAAACTCACAGCACAGTAACCTATCACAGCCCTCCACCAGACATTGACTCCGCCTATCACAACGGGTCGCGGCACCAGGTGGTGATAGCCAATCGAGTGAGTTCTCCAGAGCAAGGTGCTGAATCTGCAGCGACTCCAGGCAGCACACTGCAAAAGGATGGCGGGAGGAAGAACTGGTGTCAGTTCTGCAGAGTAGTGAAACCTCCAAGAGCGGGACACTGCAGGATCTGCGGGGCCTGCGTTCTGCGACTGGACCACCACTGTGTCTGGTGGGTTTAGTTTAGGGATCTAGCCTTTCCTCTCCCGATACCGCTATCTCAAAAGCTGCTGTTTTCTAAGTGGGTCTCTGACATTTATTATATTAGTACAGGTATATCGCCTACCTGTGCGTCCATCTCTGAAAAGGTCAAGTAGGGCCCGACCGATATATCGTTTAGATATGATCTTAATAATCAGAAGGATCATTTACTGCCATCAATAGATATTTCAGTTCTAAAGCACAGATAATGGAATGGAAATATTGTATTATTGCACATAAAATCTACTATATGAAGTGTTTTTTTGGGGGGGGTTGGCTTATGTAAAATCAGTTCATTTGTAAATTGCTTTCATTGCTAATCAGAACAGTGTATTTGCAATTCAGCGATCAGCAATTCAGAAAGTTTTAATTTAATTTATGAAGTTATTAATATGTAGCTCACTTATTTATGTTACTATTAATTTAATTTGTGTTTATTCTGTTTAAGAAATGTAATAGTTGAAAACTGACAACCATTTTAGTCAAGTCTGATATCAGACGTTTTAGTCAGTACAACCAGTTTTGGTATTGGATACAGCATTTTCATATTGGTCGGGCCCAAGTTACAAGTCATTCAGTTACTTGACTTTCCAGCTCATCAGGATCCCTGATATCCGATCATTTTATTAATTAATGGAGATTACATTGCGTAATGTTTAAACCTGGTATGCGTGAAGCTGGGGGTACTTGGTCAAACTAAAGAGGGAGAGTAATGTTTTTGATTGAACTGTTAGTAGAAATTGGAGGTATGACGTACTGTTAAACTGTTGACTAAATCTGGTATGAGTGTAAATGTGTGTAGATGTAGAGGTTTTGAACCATTCCTTTAATGTTCAGTGTCGTGGTGTTTTCTTGTCTGTGTCTAATTGGTCGCTGCTCTGCTAGGATTAACAGCTGTGTGGGACAGGCCAATCACCGCAGCTTCCTGCTGACGCTCCTGCTCTTCCTGTCGACGTCTCTGTATGGGATCAGCCTGGTACTGCGCAGTGTGTGCCCCACACAGAGCGCACTGACCGCTCTGTTCTACTGCCCTGACGTCTACAGCCAGTACAGGTGTAGTTCAGACCATGCTAATACGCCCCCACCTCCTCCTCAGTGCATAAGGTCTCTATGAGTATGTCTTAAAGGAATAGTTCAAACTTCACTTGTGCTAAATGCAGTTGATCGCTCAGTCTGTATCTGAGGTTTGCTTCTTTAGTTTTACACCTGAGCTCCAATTCTAATTCCAGTTGTAACTAACAAATAATGGAGGCTTATACCGCACCAGTGATCACTGTGCAAACTGCATGCATAAATCATCATACAGTTATCTATACAAGATGATCAATTAAGGACAGAATGTAACGCAACTGTCCCCCCCGGGTAGGTATTATAGTCCATTAGCTGACTGCTTTTAGTTCCTATAATGGCACTGGAGGTTAGCTTTTCCTCCAGGCGTGTTAAGCTGTCTGGTGAGGCTGCGTTCGTGGCAGTTTATAAAGATATGGTGGTGTTTCACGTGACTTGGTGAAAACAACTAATTCAGGTGGCTGCTGCTACTGTTTTAAACTACGCCTTTTTATGGAAACTACATATGCAAATCTGATTGAGATTACTCCATCAGATCAGTTTGTGAAATTTAGGGGGATCTATTAGCAGAAATGGAATATAAACTGCCTGACCAAAAAAAAAAAGTTGCCGTTTGGATTTAAATAGGCAAATAACGAAGAGCCTTTGATTAGACAATTACTGCAGTGATTAATATATTTCAGCTGCAAACAATTGTTTTAACCTTACCTGATGCAGTGAGTACCTTCTCATTTCTTGAACGCCCATGTGGGAAGACGTATCCTGTGGTTGTGGAAAAGATGTTTCTATATTAGAAAATGGCCACATTATTGGCCTGCCTGAAATGGAGAAGCTGAAATGAGTAAACGAGAGGAATTGGGTTAAGTACTGTCCAGCGCATTCTTAAAATCTGGAAGGAGAGTGGTGAATGGTCAACCTCGCAGAAGAAATGTGATCAGAAGAAGATCTGATCACACCTAATGAAATTGAGTCATAAAAATGGACAGTAGAGCTCACGGCTGTGTTTATTAGAGGAAAGTAAGAGCACCTCCACACGCACTGTGTGGCGAGAACTAAGCAGCTGTGTGGCCATAAGAAAACCACATGCTATTAAGGCTAATTCAGGGGGAAAAGGCTTCAGTTTACTAGGGACCAGAGCATGTGAGTGGACATTTCTGCTCCTCGCTCAAAGCGTGTCTGTAATCATCCTGCTCACATGAGTGAGAGAGAACACATACTCCAACTTTCTGAAAGCTGCTTTACTTTCTGGTCAAAGCCACAGCAGTTCACTCTCATACTGCACCGCTTACGTGCTCTGCTAGGTTAGATGTGCTGGAGAAGTCTTTATGACTCCCATTATTAATACAAGATTTTGGCCAAATATTAAATATTAAAATTAAAATATTAAATTAAAATAAATTAAGACTGGATGGAAATAAATGTTCAAACATTGCATAGGGTTGTCGAAATAATGTGTAATCTAAAGGCCAAAGGCCGTCCAAGCAAATATTGGAGCATGCAGCTTTTTGTGGTCAGGCAGTGTAGTATACAAAACCATGTGGTGTACAAAACTGTTTCTATTAGTATATAATTACCTGTAACTACAAATCACTGTGTTTTGTTGGCTTACAGTGAGCACTTCATGTTTATGTAAGAGAGGGTATTCTACCAGCAGAGGGTGCCATGTAGAGCCGCAATGTTTCAGTGGAACCTTCATGTTTTGACATTGAAGCAACACCTTGAATTTGGTGGGTGCAAGACACTGAAAGAAGAAGAATCAGTGGTTGCTGCCGGTGCTGGATAAGGTTTTGTGTTGTGAGAAGTTTGAGGACCCACATTTTGGCAAACAGAGGATCATTTTGCACATTGCATCTTTAACAACACTGTAACACTGTTTGAGGTTAGTGCCTATTTAGGAATGCAGTTTGCACAAAGGTAATTGGTAATTGGGGTACAAGCTTCCAAGCGTGTCTTGGATGATTACCCTCATTTAGGGTGATGGGGAAATTTTATAAATTTGTTTTCTAACTATTCCAAGTAACCCTGCAGCATCTCGGTCCTGTTAAAAACATGTAGACTCTAGATTTGCTTTAGCTAAAGGACAAAATACTTCTGTAAGTTACTCTCAGTAAGAGCATCTGCTGTACTAACATTCCAGAGTTAGGAATCCCAGTACAGTTTAGAATCACGGCTAACAATAATAACAATTTAATTGCAGACACATGTATTAAACTGTTTGTTATACAGTCCTACAGTGCATATAGTCTATCATTTATCATACAATTAGAGTGTATAATTTATTATTTATAAACTGAAATATTAAATAAAGCACCTTAAAATCCATTCTGATTATGTACTGTATAGCATTTAAAGACCCAGGGAACATAAATAAGTGGTTTATATCTAATTATTAGGTAAATCTTGTTCTTGCAGGGAAACAGTAAACATGCATCATATAAACCCTTTGAATAATGTTCCAGTGACCAATAAATAACTGTCATATTCCATGTAATCTGGGAGGTCCTGGTCTAGTGTTTCGCTTCTGTAAGCATTTCCTAGCCAATCACAAGGCTGCATTCTCTCGCCTCGCCCCCACAAAACAGTTTCAGAGTCAGAGAAACTTAGTGAGCTAAAGCTAACCAGCATAACTAGAAGACAGCAAGCTAGACCACCTGTCTGTTGCTGCATATCACCTGTTCATCCTTGAGCCATACACCAACATTACGTTAGTTTGTCCGTTCCTTCATTCTCACGTCACTTGTTTGTTCATCCCATCATCTGCACATCTGTTTGTCTGAGTTTGTTTTTGTCCTCAAAGCCCCACATAAAAGCTGGACAATTAGCTGAAGCAGCTAGACAGAGAGCTGTCAATCAAACTGCTCCTTAGCCACGCCCAGCCAGCGTTCAGATAGGTCTGATAAGTGTTTTTAAGCCGCGTTTTTAATCTATATCTCTCATTTATCATATCTGTAGGTATCATACAAACAGTTGTAATACTTTACTCTGTGTTCCCTGGGGCTTTAAGGTAATGAAACGAGTAACTAATAACCAGATTATTAGTAAATAAAAATGGGTTAATATCCGCAGTAGCCTAACTGTCTGTATTTCTGCAGCTCGGCCTTGTGCTTCACCTGTGCCTGGTACAGCAGCATTGTCACGGGAGGGCTGCTCCACCTGCTGGTTCTGCAGCTGATCAACGTTAGCTACAACGTGACGGAGCGCGAGGCTCGCACTGCTCTGAGGGACAAAACGGGACGCAGTGTTTTCTGGGGCTTTATCATCGACACGGGCGTCTACTCCCGCGGTTTCCGTGGCAACTGGGCAGAGTTCCTAACCATGGGTGAGACTCCGGAGCCACCTGCCCTCAAACCAGCAGACCTGGTGTAGGGTTAGCAATCCAGCAATTCCAAGAATAATGGGGGGTGGCGAAAAGCTGTTCAAGGGTCACTCACTTAATGATTAATTGCCGGCCCAAGGTCGGTTTTATTGTCCTGATGATTGCGGCCAAGGTGTAAAGGTATTGAGAAGTCAGTTAGTTATGGCAGTAAGTCTTTTTTACATCCACTAGGTGGCAGCATTATGCTATATTTCATCTAGCTATATCCAAATCAGAATGCATCATCAGTACAGGTGAAGGATACGGGTGATCTGCTTATGATGTAGCTAATTGTTCACCTGGCCCGTCATCTATGAGTCATAAGCCATATAATATATGACATGAATCCATAACGCAGTGGATGTAAACCTCGACACCTTATTTTCAGAGCTGCTCTGTGTTGATGCTGCTCTCTCTTTCTGCTCCCTAGAATTTCAAGTGTTCTAGCAGTGTCGTGTACACATCGTTTTATGATCCAACTTGATTTAGTGCCTTGCCAGGACAGAAAAATGGGAGACAGCACAACAATGTGTCCACGTCTAGAATTACCAGACAGCTTTAAAACTTTGATGGCAGCACGCTGAATGTTCTGTTTGGGTGGTGACAGATGTTTTCAGAGGACATTATGTGTGCATGTGTGTGCTTTGTGGTTTTTTATGTTCTTCAAATGGGGACGAGTCTTTGATATTTATCAAACAGCTAGTCAAGTTGCAGTGCTTAGAAAATCAGGTCACAATGATTATCATCACATCTGTGAATCAAAAGGGGGCTTCATCCCATTTAAAGCCTCCAGGAAACAAAAAACACACTACAGCACAGATTTTGTGTCTCAACCCTGCAGTGTTTTTCTAGAAGGGGTTTTATTTCTATCTGTGTACCATAATGCTTTAGTGACAAGCTGCTCGATTGGATTGTGACTCATGGAAGAATAAATAAAAGAGATTAAAGAGGCTAAACTGCACAAATGGAATGTCTTTTTGATGTACATTTCACTGAAACATGGCTCGCACATGAGACTCCACCAAATGCCAGGCAAAGAATCTGTGTGCCTGTTGGTTAAAGGGGTTTTGCTGGGCTCCACACGCCGTTCACTGGCGAGGTGCGGAAGTCTGGGAGAATCTCGGCCACTTTGCGGCGAAGCTGCTCTCTGCGCACCTCTCTCTCTCGCTCCTCCCTCAGGACTGCCGGCAGACGCCTCCAGCCAGAAAAACACCTTTGCACTGACCGCCTGTGGGACACATACAGTCATTCTTATGCTGCCTGTCAAAAGTTTAGGGACACCAAGCTTTTCAAAACCACCATTTCAAAAAAACAAAAAAAAAAATTCTTTTTAACCCGTTGGTTTAATCAGACGACCATAGCTCCGTACATTGTTGGTTAGTTTCATAGTAATTACTGGGGCTAATAATAATAATATATGAAATATATCAGTTTAAAAGGTAATAAATCAGCATGTTTCCTTTGTTGAACTGCAATAACATATAAAATACTAACTGTTTTATGATAATATACAATATAACAAATATCAACAAAACCTCATAACTGCAAAAATGCTAACCTTGTAGAAGACTGTTAATGTAAATCAATGTAACCCTTGTTCTAAGTAATCTTCTACTATTGCTTTTGGTCCATGGAAATATGCTGTTCATATAGCAGCCATATGGTACTGTTCAAAAGTTAAGAATCAATTTTATTAATAATTGTGATTCATACCATATGTACTGTGAGTTAAAATGAAACTATATTGCAAACATTTATCAATGGTTTATTTAAATTTTTAAGTATTTTGAGAACAGCAAGTTATTCCATTATTTAAAAAAAACAATGGTATTAAATAATACACTGAATGCACTGTAATAATGAATTTATAGTAATGTCTAGTCAGGAAATTTCACTGTAAATGCTTTTCAAGATATTGTGGATATTACGTTTTTTAAGGCAATACAGCTTTAGCAATTATGGAATCATTTACAATTCCTTTTTACAGCCCCTACATATGTTAACCTATAGAATAGAGCACCATATTAGAATCAGTTTATACCGGCACCAAGATTAGTTTTATATTATTGGAAACAGTGATTCGAGATATTTGTTGAAGGGTTGTGCATGTAAGCATTGGTAGTTTTATAATAGTAAATAATAGTGAAAAAGAACACAAGAGGCATTGCAGCCTACTACAGTCATTTTCCTACTACAATATCCAGCATGCATTGTGTGAATATATCATACAACCACTGGGAATCACTTTAATGCTAGCCTAGCCACTGAGCTATAGCATTATTGAAACTCTTACCTTTGTCAACAAAGTCATAAAGAAAACTGCAATCTTTATTCAGCAAAGACAGTTGCCTGCCTTTAGGCTATTGTGAGTGCGGAGGTGAGTAGAGGCTTTACAACAGATGTATGGTTACATTTTTCATTTTGGCTGGAGTGCCCCTTCAGAACCAGCCAATCAGTACTTTTATCAAAATCAGCACATACCTGATAGTCAGTGTAATTCTCTGTCACTTTTTAATCCCAGGAATACCCCGAAAAAAATTGGGTGTGCAGCAGTTACAGGTGCTAATCTTTATTTTTTTTTTTTGTATTTATTTTATTCTTTCAGTTACAAATATATACATATATTTATTCATTATATTAA